>CALNHX010003712.1:0-143193 GCA_940337035.1 Agriotes lineatus
GGTCACTTTTGTGCTTTACCTTGGTTTATCGCGCTTTCCATTCCTGTCAAATCTTCTACTGTCAGACGGATTCGGATCGGATTGACTACACCGAGATATCTTTTCCTTAAAACTTTGTCCATATGATCATTGATGGTGGCTTAATAAGAAATGAGTTGTACTTTTATTTCGTCGACATCTTCTTGCGGGAGTCCATCGTAATGGTCGCTAAGGTATATCCAAGGAATTTGTTATTGAAACGCTTGTTAAACGATTCTTTTTGCATACACGTCTTGTTGCACTATTCTCCGCCTCTGCGGAACATGTAGAATCGGCGACCCGAGAGCTTAAACCCAACACGTGCTCTTGGACTTCGAATTGTTGCAGGTACTAGAGCTGACTGGCTGGATACGCCTGCTCTCCTCTGCTGCTGGCGTGGGTCTTCTTGTTAATATGAAACATTTTTCAATGCTGTCGAACTGGAGCTTTTCAGGGTCCTTAGATAAAACAGCGGTAGCCGTTTGGCTTTTACTGCTTACACGTTTCTGGCTTTGTGGTCTGGTTGTAATTAGTCGGTTAGAATATACTTAGGGAGTTTTTCGTTGCTGTTGCGTTTCAACAACTGGCGCGATTTCTCGGAACGCGGTCAGATTCGATTGATCAATACCACAACAGATATTTTCTGCTAGTATTCGGACGTGTGCTTGTATGGAGTCCATGCCTAGGTCGTTGTAGATTGTTTCATTGCGTACGAACCATCGCGTCCCGGTAAGTTTCTTGAGGGTGGTCGATTGGGTGCTTTCCAGACGTTTCCTGTTTGAAGCTGATATGTATGTCATCCTTGCTGACGCTGCGTATATCATAGTTGGCATTATGTATTGGTTGTAGGCGTTGAGCTTGGTCTTTAGTGGGAGGCCCTTGTGGCACGCAAGGATGGGATATGGCATTTTATTTGTCTGGCGTGTTTTGACGATTGTGTTGTGGAAGTCAGCTGCTGGCCGATTGTTGCTTCCAGGTAATTGACTGTGTTGTTTCAAGATACGTTCCGTTGATGGACTTGTATCGTCGGTAGATTGGTTGTTTGTCCCCTTGTGAAGGTTATGGCTTCCGTTTGTGTCTAATTTCAGACCCCGTTTTCCGAATCAGCCTGGTGCTGATCCAGCTACCCATGCATCTCCCTGACTGTAGCTCTTAGCACTCTCGACTTGCTGTAGAGCATGACGTCATCCTTACATACTGCGTATTTGGCTTTTGTGCGCAGAGGATGTCATTGATGTAGATGTTGGATAGTATTGAGGGGTCAGCAGCCAGTCAGGTAGCTGTTTAGAAGCTGGGTGTAGGCCGCTGGTAATGCGTACTTGTTCGATAGTTCGATGAGGAGTCTCTGAATCTATACTTTATCAAACGCCTTTTCTGTATCAAGGAAGACGACGACGGTGGTTTCTTTTCTCTTGAAATTTCTCAGCTACATCGTCTATTACTTTAACGAGCTGTAGCGACGTTGCGTGTACTGGCCTGAAGTCAAATTTTTCTGGCCGGAACTAGCCTATAGTTGTTGGGTTCTGTTTTTTTTGTTATCATGACTTAGAAAGCATGATTATGACGGTACGATTCCATGGAACAGGAACGGGGCGGTGTGTGGTGACCCCGTTGAATATTCGTGTTATGTACGACGGCGTCTTCTTCGGAATATTCTGAAGCATTGCATACGAAATTCCATCTATTCGTGAGGGGTTTATGGCGACTTTGATGTAGGATAATGTTTTCCCCCTAGTTTGGTGAGGCGAACGGCGCATATTCGCCTAGTTCAACGGTCAATATACCTTGTAGTCGGGTACTTGCTCCCCGTACGTGTTCTTCGTCAGCGGCGTTGTTGGACATGAAGTTGTTGTGGAGGGTGGAGGTGAAGATGTCGGCCTGTTCTTGCGGATCGTAAGAGGGTCGATTTGGTCCTTGGATCGGACATGAGGAGGCCGCTCTTACGTGTTAGAGCCCTGTTAAGTTGGCATTTTCCGACTAGTTGCTGACGTGTTGGTTCCAGCCTTTATTGTAGAATTCCTTTATTGCTTGTTTCAGACATTCTTGTTTATTATTAAGAGGGCGTTTGATGGCCGGGTTCCTGATGATTTTCCATCTTCACACCAGCCTTCGTTTTTTCTTTTGGGACAGTTTTTGAGCACGGCGGTTGCAGTCAAGAATTTGCATCGCATTCTCAAGGGCCCTGCGTTAGGTTTTGGACGCAGTTGTCAACATTGTCAGTGATGATGATGTTGGGGTTGCAAATCTTGTATTTTTCTTTGTAGGTTTTCATTGTACTGACACCAGTTCGTGGTGCATCTGGTTGTAGTTCGCGGTCCATCCTGCCTCGGACCTACGTTTACCGTGAGAAGTAGTGGGAGATGATCAGAGCTCAGGTCTTTCACTGTTTCCTGGGAGTAGTGGAATGGCAGACCCTCGACTAGTATAATGTCTAGCACATCGGGTTAGTCTTGATGACTGCTTGGGACATGCGTTGGTGCTCCCTTGGATCTATGACCTCGTAGTTCTTTCCTGCTGTGTGGTTGAAGAGTCTGTGTCCTTCAGTGTTATTGACTCGAGATTCTCCGGCTTGATGTTTTGTGTTTAGACTCTCCTGAAATCGGCGTCGGGAGGTTGCGTGCCATAAAATCATCCAGATTATTGCGTTGCTAGAGGCGTCCTTGGTTGTTGCTAGGTTGATATTAGTCTTAGATATCTGGCGGCTACTCTTATTTGGACCCCCGTGACCTCCAACTCGTTTGCTTGCAGCGTAACTTGGTACTGTGCGATTTTATCTTTTACTATAATATCGAGCCAGCGACTAGCTGGAATTCCTGCTATCTGCGGTCTGTCCGTTCGATAAGTTTGACAGTTAAGATACCTTTAGTGAGACTTTTGGTGCGATTTTGATCATCATCACGTCGATGTTGAGTGGTTTAATGAGGTTTAGCATTTCTTGCATTTTGCACTGAATACCGTCGGCGTTCCAGTGGGCAATGTTTAGTTGTACGTCTACTGGTGCATTATACATCTTGTGTTATAATGTCACTTATTGACAGTTATTTTGCTGATCCATTGAGTGAGGTTATCCAAGTGGATCGTGAATCCCATAGCTGCTATACAGCCTACTGGTGTTGTTTGGGTGCTGGTAGCTGCTTTCTGTTTTGCTATCCTGGGGTCGATGGGCACCTTGAAGCCGGTGACTGCTGTGTTGACGGCGGTGGCGGTTTTGGGAGGTGCAACAGCCTTGTAGGTGGCGGTGGCTTGTTTGGGTGTAGTGGCATTCTTGGGTGGTGCTGGAATCCTTTTAGAGGTGGTGGTGCCTCGCGTCTTGGGTTAAAAAAGATGCGGGAGCCGTACGAGCGCTGGCTGTTACAACTGAGGCGGCAGGGATCGCAATTGCATTGCTGCTGGTGAATGCTGTTGTTGTTGATGAGACCTCTTGCGCTGTTTAGCGGAGCAGGCTGTTTGTTTCTTATTCGTCTCCCGCCTTGTGTTTGGAAACCATCTTCGTTTTTCTCTGTGATTGGCTGTGATCCTGTTGGTTCTGCTAGTAGTGGGGCTCTCGCTAGTTTCTTTTTCTTTAGCTCAGCTTGATACTCCGGGCCTTTTCGATAATTAACAGAATGCGGGCCGCTGTAGATTTTGCGTTGCTGGAGGTCTTTGGTTGTCGGTAGGCTGATATTAGTTTTAGATCTCTTCCGGCTACTCTTGCTTGGACCCTCGTGGTCTCCAGCTCGTTTGTTTGTAGTGTAACTTGCTGCTGTGCGAGTTTGCCTGTCACTAGAATATAGGTCCCCCTTCTAGTTGAAATTCCTGCTATCTGCGGTCTGTCCGTTCCATAGGTTTGGTAGTTAGCTAACTTTAGTGAAACTTTTGGTGTGAGATGTGTCTCGTTGATCATCATCACTGAATGTCGTTAGCGGGACGATGTTTAGTTGTGAGTTTACTGGTGTATTAACCGTCTTGTGTTATAATATCACTTATTGACGCTTATTTTGTTGATCCACTGAGATAGTTTCTCCAAGTGGATCGTGAATCACATAGCTGTTATGCAGCCTACTGGTGATGTTTGGGTGTTGGTAGCTGCTTTAGGTTTTGTTGTCTTGGGGACCGGTGGTCACCTTGAAGCCGGTGGCTGCTCTGTTGGCGGCGGTGGTGGTTTTGGGAATTTACCGCCACCGTTGGAGGTCGTTGAATACTTTCGGAATTGTAAAATTTATTATAATTATTCTAGAGAGCAGAACTATAACACCGTGATATGTGGCCACCTTTGTCTTAATTTTCTATATAAATGAATGTAAACGATAACGCACATCATAGTCATGTCTATACTATTGGTAGTTGAATGTGTGGGTAATGTATTGCATGCCGCGTATGCCTAGCCTATAAGATTAAATCCTAGACATAGGTATGAGCTCGCTTTAAGGGCATTTTACGGCTGCAATTCGATTAAAAATATACATACCGGTAACGATAAGTTTTATTATAGAGGTAAGGATCTCCATGTACTCACTATTTCACATGGTTCATATGAAATCGATCAGCTAAGTTCATATTTAGAAAAACACGTAGAGAGCACCATACTAAGCGCAAACAATAATGCGCAAAAATGCGAAATTAAATCGATGTACACTGTGGATTTGTCAAAACCCGATTCTATTGGTCGAATGCTCGGATTCAAACCAATCGAATACAAACCTAACCACACTCACATATCTGAATTGGATATACAGATAAGTAAACACACGAATGTTTACATTGAATGCAACATCACACTAGGTTCTTATCGTAATAATTTACCTGCGCATATTCTGTATGGGTTTAGTATTTCCGTGGCGCCTGGGTTCCGTATGGAAAATGTTCTAAATGCACCTATTTATTTAGAGGTTAATGTCGAAACCATTTATAACATCGAGATCCGGCTCGTGAATTAGAAGGGTGAACTAATAGATTTTGGAAACGAGCAAGTTAGTGTAATCTTAGAGTAAACTTGTTTTAATAAATGTATACTGTTTAGAATACAAAAATAAACGTCTTACCCACTTCGCTGATTTGAACCGAAATGATGTATCCTAGGATGGTATTTCTACCGAAAAATAAAGAAAGATATATTTCGTTTACTAAATATATTTCAAATACAAGTAATAAATGCAGCTTTGTAGACTCATATCGTTTTTGAGCGAGTCATCAGCATCTTATTTAGAATTTCAAAATTTTTAAATTTTACATCATACATTAAGCCATTTAAATATGAAAGTGCTAAATCTTTTAATTAGAAAAGGAATTATTCCTTACGAGTACATGGATAGTTGGGAAAAGTTTAATGAAACGATTCTTCCGGAAAAGTCAAAATTTTATAATAAATTGAAACAAGCTGATATTTCCTAACAAGACTACAAACATGCACAGATGATTTGGAATGTATTTAAAATGAAAAATTTAGGAGAATACAGTGATCTTTATCTGAAATGTGATGTTTTACTTTTGGCAGATAATTTTGCGAACTTTAGGACTAAATCTATAGAAACATATGGGTTAGATCCCAGTCACTTCTACACAACCCTCGGTTTTACGTTCCAGTGCATGCTCAAATATACAAAAGTTAAATTAGAATTGTTAACTGATATAGACATGTTGCTTTTTTATTGAAAGAGGTATTAGAGGTGGTATAAGTCAATGCTGTACCAAATATAGTAAAGCAAATAATAAATTTCTAAAAAATTATAATAACCCTTCTAAACACCTTCTAGATAAAGTAAATTTGCATGGTTGGTCTACGAGTCAGTATTTACCTTTGAAAAATTTTAAATGGTTTAGTGAAAAACAAGTAAACTCCGTAACTTTGCAATCTATTCTTGATATTTCGGATGATGCTGAAGAAGGTATAATTTTAGAAGTAGATTTAGATTGTCCGCAACATTTGCATGATCTGCATAAATATTTTCCATTTTGCGCAGAACATAAAGTCCCTCCTGGAGGCAAACAAAAGAAACTACTTACAACTTTGGAACCTAAGACGCGGTATGTCATTCATTATATAAATCTAAATCAAGCTGGTCTTATAGTGCTAAAAATTTATAGGGTATTGAGTTTTAACCAATCCTTTTGGTTGAAAGACTATATAGACCTAAATACAAAATTACGAGCCCAGTCAACTAACACATTTTAGAAAAATTTATATAAATTAATGAATAATGCATGTTTTGGAAAAACTATGGAAACTGTTAGACAGCATAGCACTTGTCTCTAGGTGCGATGTTAGATACGGTGCCAATTATTACATTTCTCAACCCAACTTTCACAGCAGAACTATTCTAATTTCTCACAACTTTTGTATTGGTGCGTTGAAATTATTTTTACAGTGTCTATATTTCGTTAATATCTTTCTATTTATAAGTATTAGTTACTTAGAATGCAATAAACAAAGTTCCTGAGATATCTTGTAGAAATTTACATTTCTAATTATTGAAAGCTGTATATGTTGTATAACGCGCCTGCTGCAGAATCGTTATTATAAAACCGACACACAATTATATTACCACTTTGCAGTCTAACGAACATTCATTATTATTTACAGATTACTGTAAACAACTGACATACAAAAGAAAAAATGAGCTGTTTAAGTAGAAAATGCATGCAACGTTATAAACGACACATAAGCTTTATATGAAAACGGAATGTTAATAATCTAAACGCGCTAAATACGGAACTGTCTTTGGTAACCTAAATTCAGAATTATTTACACAGGTACTTTTCAATTTTGAAAATACAGGATCAGAATATTTAAATAGCCAACGAAATAAATTCAGTAAAATAACATTTGATTTCGAAGCGCAGGTTCCAATTTATTAATTTTGCACATTGCCCGGCAAGAAAACATTCCAACTGCATTTCTTTGTCTAGACTTGAGCACAAAACAAGTTTTTTGGCTGTAACGAAATTCCAGTCGTAGCTCTACATTCAGTTGCGATCCGTCCGCGCGTCCGTTCTGTGTACATAACCCTGGTGGTTTCTCGGATACCTATATATTAAATTTTAACTATTCATTAGAAACAAATTGAATCGCTCGTACTCTATTCTTTAACGTACCGCATACATGATTTATCTACAAGCTTTTTATTAAACATAATCATTTTAATACTATATAGGAGTATACTATTCTAAATCGTTTGTCAATAAATGTCGTTTTACGAAATTTAATAGCGTGCAGGCGACATGTATATTAATCTTTTTCACAACCGGGATTTAAAAAGTAGTTTCTATAGTAAACATATCGTAACAAAATTTCTGTATTTACGAAAACTGTCGTGGAAAAGAATGCTTCAGAATATCATGCATGCTTCCATCGATGCTGCTGTAAATAAGTGACCAGTTTTAATCATTTTTATTAAAGTTCGGATACAATTTTTCAATGTCATACACTGGTTACAATTAACGAGCACACTTTACAACCATTTTATAAAAGAACACGGTCTAATTTTATTTTTTTGTTTCTTTCGTTAAGATCTGCAAGAACCTCTTTTGGAGCTGCTGGATCCTGCCAAACTGTGAGCTAGTTATTTTATATTTAATCAGTACAATTTCTTATTAAGATTCTATATTATTAACCTTCAAATTCTGTTAACTGCTTGCATGCCATTAACCAACACACTTAGGCGAATGCGTTTTAAGGAGACGAGGTTAGACAATTTTGAATTGTATTTTGAAAATTAAAATAACAGCAGGTTTTTACCGACTTCACGTTGAGAGCCCTTTACGAAGGGTTTAAAATCACCCGAGGCACAATGGTTAGACGAGATTGCAACCCTCGCGGTTGTGTTCATGACGGTGGTTTTTTTACTCTCGCTTGATGTTGTGTATTATGATATCGCATCACATACATGTCAACCCATTTACGCTCCTTGTTACTCTCTCTGTTACATATAAACCTATGAACAAAATCAAGTAAAATGCTGCACGCAAACTAATACAAACTCAATTTTACAGTCAAGGTTGCCAGCTCCTACTACTGACTTCAAGGTCACCATTTCTAATTATTGCAACGCACCTCCGTTTTCGCACAAGTCGACTTCTGGTGGGTAAGGACGCGGTGATTGCCACCACGAAAATACTCCAGGAGGCAGTTATCCAGAATCGGAACGGCCTTCAACTTCGCGGAGGAGCAGGACAACGCCGAAGGAGTAGACAATAGCGTTACTGTACATGTTATGCAACTGATAAGTGATTATAGCATTAGTGTTAATTGTTTATCTGTATATATCTTTAGATGTTATTAAAACAATTTATGAAAATATTTGCCTCTTTCATTAAACTTGTAGAAGTGTCAGGTTGACAACATGGTCTAAGCTAGGGTTCAAATGTAATTTGATGAGAACACTAACCATGGCCTCGGTTTCAAAGCCAAGTGTTGGGGGTAGTTCCAGAATTGAGATGTGGCCTTGAAGTTTAGCCGTGAGCTGTGGCCTTGAAATTTGGCCTTAAGTTGAAGTGTAGCCTCGGTTTCAAGAAAACGTGGTGGGGTGAGGTTCTAGAACTGTCCATGTGGTCTCGAAGTTTAGCCTTGAGCTGTGGCTTTGAAAATTGGCTTGAAGATGTGACCTTGGGTTCCTGCTTTCATGTGGTCGCGGAGTTGACTTTGGCCTTGAACTCAAGGCCAACTGGTGGAGAGGCACCAGCAAGCAACCTTGAACTAAAAGCCAACTGTGGGGAAGCTGTCCTAGCTCTGAACTAAAGTCCGACCTTGAAATCAAGGCTGAACAATGAGTGTTCCAGCTTTTCACGCCTTAACCTTGAATTGGAGGCCAAGTGGCGGGGGGAGGTTCTAGAACTGTCCATGTGGTCTCGAAGTTTAGCCTTGAGCTGTGGCTTTGAAAATTGGCTTGAAGATGTGACCTTGAAGTGTGGCCTCGGTTTCAAGGAAAAGTGGTGGGGGGAGGTTCTACAACTGTCCATTCTAACCTACTAGCAAAACGTTTCAATGTAATAACCCTCACTAATAATATTTAACATTACTAGCTTGGTAAGAGGGTTTTTACTGGGGAATAGAAGGATATGGCTGGTGACCCGCAGGCGAGCTAGTCACCTTGTAGAGCCAGTAAAACCTGTTACCTTGCGTGTATTGTTGAATATTTTATTTGTTCCTCACTTGTGTATAACTAGAAATTTACCATTTATTCAAAATGTCAAACTGACAAGCAACTAAATTCATCAATATGACACATACTAAGGAAGACAACTCTGGCTTTGCACGCATCATTTATCTATGAGCACGCTTGTAAAACTGACAGTTAAGTTGTAAAGATTTTACAAGTTAGTAACTTGTTAAAATAAACTTTCTTGATGACAATATTAGCAAGAATTGAACGTAACATTAATGCGGGCACTATTTAGTTTTGGAGTCATTAAATTTTAGACTACAAAACAAATATATATGCAGAACAGAACAAAAAGTACCTACAGCATTCAATATATTAAATATATATATATTGGTATGGCAAAAGGGTTTAGCTAATAAAAATATTTATAGAAAGACAAATATCAATACTTGAAATCTCCGTTTACAGCAAATAAATTCTCTCCGGTTGAACGTACACTTTTATTTCATACTCTATTCAAATTTAAAATAAACGGTAAAGCAATCAACTCTAGAGCTAATCACCCTTTTCACTACTAAACGTCTCGCTTCAATAAAACAATTAATGAAACTTGTTCCTCAGGGTTGTCAATGATCCGACATAATAATTTTCATTGCTTGCTTGCTTGCTTGCTTGACGCCACTTTGAGAGCGACCCGTGTGCCGAATTGGCTGATTTTGGTGTCAATCGACTCAGGGCGACGCAAGTAAGCCAGTAGTGGGGTTTTCAAATTTTTATAAGTGACTTTTTTATGTGGATTTGTTTGTTGATAGCTAACCTCAAAATTAACTCGACACACAAAATGGATCACTCTTGTACAAAATGCATTAAATGAATTCTTTTGCTCCCAATTTGGGTGCAGAAAGCTAGTGTAAAATCATTCGTAGGCTCGCTTAAGTTTTACACAATACATAAATAAATAGTGCACTTTACATCAATACAAACCAACAAGTTGAATTCGAAATAAAAAGAAATTTCACTAACCTCAAAATGCTGTTGTAAGCGGAGAAACTATTTCTTCGCTGCTCCAGAATCCAAGGCCTTTCTTTTGGTGATGGTACCAACCCACACAGTTGGTGGAAGTGATGCGAAACAGGAAGAACGTTGCTTGGCAGTTTCTTTGTTGCTCTCCACGTCCAAAGTCCAGGAGATAGGCACCCAAATTGAAGGTATTATTTGTAATTATACAAATCTAACATTGATAAATACTTTGTTTGCCTTTGTTCAAGGTTAGTTACCCAGGATTTCATCCAGAATACAGGTCGAAAATAAAATGCTAGTTGTAATTTAAAGCTTTTATTATAATTGTTACAAGATAAATTAATTTCGCGAGTATGTACACTTCAATATTATGATTATAACCTTAGTTAAGGTTTGATTCGAAAACAATTTAAAAATAAACAAATAACCTAACCTCAAATTAGGGTTACAAAGAAAGTTTTTGCTTTTATAGGCTGCCAGAAACAAAACACAACACAACCTCAGGTTAGTCGATTTGACATAGAACAAAATTAAACAATTGTTCTGGAGCCCCTGTGTGACCCCCAAATTAAACTCAACTTATTCTAATAATTATCAATTACAATTAATGAACCAGGATTAATTAATAATGGAAAACTGAATATAGTAGGTATATTAATCCTCGAAAAATTACAAACATTTTGAGTTAAAGCAGTAAAGGAAACGTGAACATTAAACAGCTTTGCTCATATTTATTTAATGTGCAACTTTACAGAAAATCTCTATTATTTTCTACACCCTTTTCTCTAACTATTTGTACAATTTCACATAAATCCTAATTTAAGTTGCCATGGAAATCTGAAAATGTTTCTATTACTAAACCCGTTTGTAGGGTCGAATAAAAATTCAAATTGGGTTATCTGCGCTCTACAGATGTTGTACAATAAGGTTTACAGGTTATATAAAGTTTTACATTGCCGAATTTTAAAATTCGTTTTTTCAGGTAATGGCAATATATTTTTGGGAAAATTGCACCCAAAATCACCAAAGAACCCAAAACTAACATGTGGAAAGGAAAGATTAGTTACAAACCATCTCCCTGTGCATTTTCAACCCATTCCAATGCAGTGTGAATTTTATATAAATTATTATTTAATAATATGGCTAAAACCCCACTGAAATTAATTAAAAAAAGTGGACGTGACTACCTCCCTGGACTTTCCCATACTGGAAACTGTTCATATCGTCTTTATTCAACAGTCTTTACAACATATCAAAATTTCAACTCGGTGACTCACGTCTTCACCGTGATAAGCGTTTACACTTTCACGTAAATTGCGGGTAAATATAAAAGAATGTGTAGTTCAAAACGTGACCACCGAGCTTCTGTAATGGCACCAAGTGGACAAGCCGCCACTGTGCTAGTTTATGTATTATTTTCCTCAAAACGGCTGTAGCACCGAGGTGAAGTTTTCTAAGTACCTGGAAATTATATTTTCTAGGGCATACAAAATCGATTTTTTTATTTTCGCGGAAAAAGATTCTTTGACGCAAAAATATAACAACCGTTAGAATAAAAAAATTATTTTTCAAAAATAGAGGGGGGAGGGGGCCGGTGCGCTTACATATATCCACGAGTGAAATATTTTTTTGCATATTCATATGCTCCATTATGCACTGAGCAATTCAGTGAAAACCCCAGCTACCTATCTTGTTTTGTTTATTAATTAAAGGGGTTTAAATTTTCAAACTTCAAAACTTCGTAGAGGGCGCCACAGATAATTCATGAGATTCTTTAAAAAACAGATCGATAGCCCTTTTTGGGTTCTATCAGTGTATGAAGTTTAAACAAATTCCTGTGGGCAGTTTTTGAGAAATGATTTTTAGAAAATTTCCAAAATTTTGAAAATTTGTAATTTAGGCCCCTTAATATTTTTCAAAACACTTTTTATATCACCTCATGTTAGCCTTCATATACTATTCCGCAAAAAAATCAATTGAATCGATTTATCCGTTTTTGAGTAATAGGGCGTTAAACTCAAAATTTTCAAAAAATCATAGCGCCCTTCATTTTAAACTTAGCGAGTTCGGCAAAAAACTAACAGATTTGTCTTATGACCCTCTATCGTTATCCGCGATAAAATTTTCAAAATTTTAATCACGAAAACAGTGATACCAAAAAAACATGCGTAACTTCCGCTTCCGGTTTCGGATTTTTTTGAAAAGCTTATTTTGTCGATGAATTTTCGATACACCCCCGCATTCCAAAGCGCATCAAAATCGGAGCAATACTTTCGGCTGTAGGAGCGTCACCCACCCACACACCCACACACAGACAGACATTTTTTAAAAACCACTTTTTTGGGTTCCTAGAGGCCCAAAACGGATATTTCTGTGAAAATCTCGATTTCCAAAATTTTTATGATTCCAAGACTTCCCTATACCTATGGGTATGGGAAAGTAATAACATCCTCTATTAACAATGTACAAAACTTGGTAAACTATAATAATAAACATTCAAACAGTTTTAGATTTGATTCCGATAAACTCATTTATCACTTTTCGTTAAGCTTTAGGTGAAATCCTCTGTATTCAGATTTTTAGCTTGTTGGTATGCTAAGCCGTTTAAAATCCAACTTATTTCGGCTGTGTTACTATCAAGACTATTTGCAAAACAAACATGACCAGTCGGAAAATAATAAATTTGACAATCCTAAGCTTCCGATCCCATCGATTATGATCGTAAATAGAACTCAGACAAAAACTGACCATAATTCAATAGTTTTAAGTGCGACTAGTTCTTTAAATTGTAATAACCGCTCTATTTAATGGGAGGTAATATGCACAAAATTTTACGGCATTTTCATCCGAATACGTTGCAGTAATAACTAATCGCATAATGTGAAATTCGTCTCGTGCTTTTGTTAACACTGCAATATACCTACATTTAGTCAGTAAAAGTTCACAAAAGACAAATCCCAATAACAAATATATAAACATACACACTGTCAGGAGTAACTTATTGATAACAGTTCATACTTGTCTTTGTCCTCATATGTTTAAAGAAGCCAAGTTTCTATACTGCTTTGTATGTGTGGCCATATGTTTAACTAATATCTGCTTGTGTGCAATTTTACAATATTGCAAATAATATATTTTATCTACGACCACTACTAAAAGTAGGCCTTTTAGCGCTAGCTTGTTTCACTAAAAGTGACGTTTTATAGTTTACCGTGGTTAAAGAAATCAGCTTTTTACTTTTAGCACGTGCTAAAAGTGAAGTGAGGTTAAAAAACTAGAATTTCGAACTGGAAGTGAAGTTGTAAAGTTATTCTAGTTGCTTCTTGCGTTACAGGTAAAGTGTTTTTGAAATGATTAAATCGTTATGTAATGAATACAGTCAGATGTGGAGTATTAATAATTACATTTCGTAACTGACCTTGACAGCACTGGCTTCGCAAACATTTGCCCGCGCATGGGCTACTGTTTATTATGACATAAATTAGAAGTGTCGTAGATGCAAACCTTTGTTAAATCGATATTTATGGATTAATAACGGTAAAATTAAGGTCGTAGATAAAATATTGTATGCAACGCGTGATAAAAGTCGTTTATGCACGAGACATGTTATGAAACTCAGCCTTCGACTTCGTTTCATAATTTTCATGTCTCGTGCATAAACGTCGACTTTTAGCACTTGTTGCATAAATAGCTATTTCACCAGTATGTCTTCATGTGCCTCACTATTCTGCTTTTATCTGCTGCCTTAGTCGCAAAAGAACATGAATAAGGTTTTTCACCAGTATGAGTCTTCATGTGTGGTACCACTAAACCATTGTCTGCTGCTTTATACTCGTATGTGTCATCGAATGGCGAACTATAGTAAATACGCTATCGTATCAAGATTCACGGACAAGTCCGGTTGAACCAACGCCGTAAGAATGAAGAGTGAGAACTGAGAACTTGTTCCAGCGGTTCTGAACAGACGGCACGCTAATTATTGGTGCATTTCTTAATGTGGCCTCAAAATGTACCACCTATTATGATTTTAAATAACATTGTGTTTCAGACTAAATATATTGTTGAGGTCTCTCTTGTATAATATTTCATGTGCTTATTTAATTCAATGTCAAGTTTTTTTTAATCTATTACAAATTAATATTAAATATTATTTCAATTGTATGAGTGCTCTTACTCAGGGTTGGTTCGCCAAAATCTAGTAAGTTTGTTTGTTGCTATTTTATTTATCTGAATTGAAATATTTTATGAAAGTCGCTTGCTATCAGCTATTAATTCAATACCGTGTTCAATGACACTTTTAAATCAATATGACATAATAAAATTCTTTACAATGTTGTATGACCCAATAATGTTATGATAAGTATTCACTAAATTTGTAATAAACCTTTCAAATTTTTTATTTTAGATAACTTTAACAGATCTTTGTATTCACCCACCTGAGTTTCTTGTACTGTAGAACAGCTCCAACTCACCTTGGTATGCTTCTCCCCTACTATCCAAACTCCTGTACACCTCAGCTAACACACACTGGTCTCCAAAAAACCGCCTCCAACTCGTTACAACCCAAGAAGCTGGCAGACATCCTTTCTTTCTCGAACCCCAACACAGCTGTCACTCCTGCAACCTTCCTGCATCCAATTCCACCTTGGTAAGTATACTTCCAATTTAGATAGTAAATTAACTGTGTCCTTCCTTAGCTCCTTGTATCTCCATACACGTCGTCAGCATCCAGTACAATCTGCAACCTCCAACAGTTCCTCCTTCCGATGCAAACAAGCTGGTACTCGTCAAACTGGTCCTTGGTTCCGCAGGTGTAGTCCACAGAAACCCCAACCAACAATAATACTCCAATTAATGTAACTCCTGATGGCTTGTACTATAAATCCAATTCAATTATATCCACGTATATTCTTCATGCTTCTATGCCTTGTTAATATGTAGATCCACCATTTCATCTCTTCATTTTAATTAAATATTATTATCTTCTTTTAATTCACTTGCTTCTACCTTGTGCATATTATTAGTAACTCGTTTGAATCAATTGTAGTTTAAATTAAATAGATAAGGGCAAATTTATAATTTATTTTTCACCAAACTTAATTTTTACAAACTGTTTCTCAACTTGTTATTTTCAATAATTAAACCAAATTTTATTTCTATCCTAGACTACAATTATTCCTGCCTGCTACATGGTATATAAATTTGAATGGTACCCACTTTATAAATTGTTACAATAGAATTTTATTCTGTCATATGCAACATTAAACTTTGTATTTATTATTAACTTTGTTACCACCATCAAATAGTACTCAAATGCAATACCTTTCTTTTAAAATTTGCTTTGAATTTTTAATTCCAATTATATCATTCAATTAAATAAGCAGTCATTAATACAATTTCTTACATTTAATCATTTCAATATAATTACTGTATTTAACTTTCCATTTTGTATTCATCTAAATAAATAGACATATTTAATGTAGTACATAGCTTCTATATACCAAAGTATAAAATTCCTCAGATTAAAAAAAAATTTTTCTTTAAAATTTTTTTTTTCTTAATTTGCTTCTAACAAGAACATTCAATAATAACTTCTAACATTCTTATTTAAAAATACAACTGTATAACAATTATTAATCTAATTTGTTTCCATAGAAACATTTTAAATTCATCGAACAAACAACAATTCTTGCATATTTACATTTTTACACTCTGTATGGATATATCATTGTAATATGAAATCTACCTCTTATGTGACCATCTTTTTCATTTACTAACTCGTATGTATTATTATTGTTAAATATTTTCTGTATTTTATAAGGTACTTCATACACATTTAAAAGTTTTGCACATATCTTTTCCTTCCGATTAGCTACCCTAAGTTTCTTTACAATTACTAAGTCTCCTATCTTAAATTGTACCCGTTTTAAAATTTTCTCATTCTGTTCGTTTTCATATCTGTCATGGATTTCAATATTACTTTGTTCTTTCCTCCAAGGTCTTGATGGAATTACTTGTTTACACAAAGTAATTGGACAAATTTCCGTTGCTGTATTCGAAACATTATTTATAAAGCATTCCACATCTGATAAATATTGTACCCATTTATTATGATTTTTGTGTTTTAATATTCTTAAATACTTTATTACCTCTTTAATGTACCTTTCTGCTATATTACTTTGAGGATGTCTTATACTACAAAAACAAATTTTTATTTCCTTTCTATCCAAATTATTTATTAATCTAGTATTCCTAAAATACGTTGCATTGTCTGCCAAAATTCTTTTTGGTTTACCTACTTGTTCTTCAAAATTCTGAATTGATTTAATAACATGTTTAATATTACAGTTTCTCGCTGGATATAATTTTATAAATTTTGAAAATGCATCTACCATAATCAGAATATGCTAGTACCCATATTGTCCTGTAACTAAATTTCCTAAGTAATCAATAGCTACCAGTTCCATCGGTTCATTCACTCTAATACTTTTAACAATATTCTGATTTTTAAAATTCTTTTCTTTCGCAAACTGACAAATCTGCATTAGTTGTTTAATGATTTTGATGTCATTTTTCGAATAAAAACATTCCCTAAACATTAATCAAGTTTTTCTTGCTCCACAATGTCCAAATATTGTATGTATTTCTTCAACAACTTCTAACATGTCTTCCTTACTTAACACAATCAATTCTTTATTTCCCAACACTTTTACTAACAAGTTTTCTTTAATTTGATACCCTTTATAATGCTGAGCTTGACTTTGCAATACTAAATTTCTTAATTCTTGAAATCTCTTCTAACATCTGTTTATTTAAAACTTCTTGTTTAGACAATCTTCCTTCCTGATAAATTTTTTCAATTCCAATTAAAATTTGTTTTGGTTTCTCATAATTACGTACATCCTTCCTACTTAAGAAATCTGCAACTACATTTAACTTTCCTGGCCTATGTTTAATATCAAATTCGTATTGTTGTAAATACAATGCCCATCTATATAACCTATCATTGTGAAAAGTTTTATTTATCAAAAATGAAATTGCTGAATTATCTGTTTCAATATCAAATTTATTCCCTGTTAAATAAAATTTTAATTTGTTAATCGCAAATATGATTGCCAACATTTCCTTCTCAGCTACAGTATATCTAATTTCATACCCTTTTAATATTCTTGAAATAAAACATATTGGTACTTCTATCCCATCTTGTATTTGGATCAACTCTGCTGCAATTGCTTGATCTGACGCATCAGTTCTAAGTATAAACTTTTCTTCAAAGTTTGGATATTTTAATAATAATCCTTCATGAAACCTTTGTTTGATGGTATTCAATGCTTTTTCCCTCTCTTCATTCCATGACCATTTTACATCCTTCCTTAGTAATTGTACTAAATATAACGTCAACTCTGAATAATTCTTTATGAACCTTTTATAATAATTGAAGACACCTAACAACCCTCTTAATTTTTTTAAATTAGATGGACGAGGTAAATTCTTAATTTCCTCAAGACGTTTCTCATCTATGGTTACTCCATTTTTACTTATTTCATAACCCAAATATGTTACTTTTTCTTGCATAAATTCACATTTTGATATGTTAAGTTTTAATCCATTTTTATTTAATGTTTCAATTACAATTTCTAAATGCTTTAAATGTTGTTGTTCGTTTTCAGAAAACAATAAAATATCGTCTACGTAATGCACACAAAAGTCGTCAAATTGATTTAATATCTTCTGCATTGCTCTTACCAGTGCTGCACAAGACGTTGATAACCCGAATGGTACCACTCTGAATTGAAATATTTCCCCATCAATACAAAAACCAGTATATTTTCTTGATTCTTCATGTAATGGAATAAGCCAAAACGAATTTTTCAGATCTAACTTTGTAAGAATCTTCTTATCCCAAATTCTACTTAATAATCCATCTATAGTTTGTGGAGATTCGTATTGTGGTTTAGTTATTTGATTAATTCTGCGTGCATCCAAACATAATCTAAGAGAACCATCACGTTTCTTAACTACCACTAAAGGATTGATAAAATTACTTTTTGAAGCTTCTATCACACCATCTGTTACCATCTTTTGGATTTCCTTCCTCACCTGTCCTCTTAATTTATATGGTATAGGATAAGATTTGCTATTAAAACTTTTCTGTTTGTCAACATGTAACTTTTGAATGTATTTCTGAGCTTGTCCTACTTTTTCATTGATAATCTCTTTATTCTTATAAATTATTTCTAATATTTGGCCTGCAAATTGTTTATTCTTCTAGCCTATTTTTAATTCATTCAGCAATAACCCCTTATTATCATATTTATCTTCAATATCATTTATTATATTATTATTAATTATTATACCTTCATTATACTTCATTGCTTCTCCAATTTTCTCTAATTGGCAACACTTATCTTCTTGGCTGACTCTACTGGTACAGATCCAAGATTTAATTAACCTCTTCAAATGAATACACCTTTGTGCACCATCAATATTTATTTTCAGTTGCTGAATGATATCAATTCCTAACACCATGTCCACTGTAAGTCCTTTAACAATAAACAATCTAACAACACCTTCCCATTGACCAATAATTATTTTAATATTTAACATTCTGTTTGTTGTTCATATTTTTTTTTATTAGCCGATAGCAAATCTATTTTATTCACTTTTATGATATTTTTGTATAGGACATCTAAATTATCTAAAATTACTTTCTCATTTATTAAGGATGCCATAGCTCCACTATCTATCAAAGCTAAATATTCAATATTATTTAAATTAACTTTTAAAAATGGTAACGTTGAAATCTGTTTTGCTTCTTCTTCCTCTTCCAATAAAAATTCTCCATTATTTTCATAATTGTGGTTAAAATACGTGAGGTTCTTCTTATAACTATTTAAAATTGAAGTTTTTTTTTATCTCCTGAGGAATCTTCCAAACCCTCAGTTTCGTCTGTTGGATTCTCTTGCATTCATCTTCCTCTGTCGTATATCGTATTTATGTACTGACGCCTAGGGTATTTATTTGTTCTATCCTCTTGATTCTGTTTTTCTTTATTCTTTTTCTCTATTAGGGTATGGTATTTTTTTCTGTCCTGATTATTATATTCGGTTCTATATTGGTATCTTCCTTGGTTGTCATTATTGTACCTATTATTCCTCCATCTATTCAGAGTATTGTTATAATTCTTATTAAAATTCCTTTCTTCTGGTCTAAAATTATTAACATTATTTCTGCCAAAGTTAAATTTATTTTGTGTGATATCCTCAAATTTTCTTTTACTATAATTTGGAAAATTAGTAACTTCTTGCCTATTGTAATTCCTATTGTTATTATTTCCAATGGCCATATCGTAATTTCTAACAATCTCTAAGAAATCTTTCATTGATTTTATATTCTGAACTGTAACAGCTCTAGTTATCTCATCTTCCAGATGTCGAGATAAATGTTGTATAATTTCTTCCTCGGCCAATTTCGGTGTCAGGTGGTGTGCTCTGTTATATTTTTGAATTACATACATTTCTCGAGTTCCTCCTCTTTCAATATATCGGCCAGTTGTTAATTGTGTTCTTACTCTAGCTTGATGAGCGTTACTCCAATATTGGTCTATGAATAACTTTTTAAATTCTTCGTAATTATTGTATTTGGATTTTATAATGCTATGCCACACATCTGCATAACTTTTTAACGTCATGTTGATTATCTGTAACCTTTTAGTTTCATTTGATACCGTCTTCATGACATCATCCAACTTCATAATATAAGTCATATGCTGTTCCCTTATTTTTCCTTCGTAAATGAGTAACATGTCTGCTTGTACCCCCATGTAATTTCCTCTTGAGCTCCCATTTAATATTTCTGTGCTATCTTGAATTCTATCTACTTTATTTTCAACTTCTTTAATTCTTATCAACTGTTTTCAGTTAACATATTAACTCTGCTTACACGATGGTCAATTTCATCTTGCAAATCTTTTCTGTTTTGATTTACTTTCTCATCAGTTTGTTCTATTTTACCATTCACTTCCTCATTCTGTCTTTGTATGTCCCCAAATTTTCTTTCCAACTCTTCGTTATTCATTACTAACTTCTCTGGCATAATATGTGTTAAATTTTCTTTTAACTGTTTGCTTTCATCCTTCCATTCTCTTCTCACCTCATCCTTAACTGCTTTATCCTTATAACTTTCCAATGTTACACAAATATGATCTATTTTCTTTTGCAATTCTTGTTTATTTTGGAGTTGTACTTTATGAAAATCTTCTCTTAATTCCTTCATCGTCTCTTCGATCTTATCTGCTTGGTCTTTTTGTTCTTGTACCTTGTCTGCAGTGCTTTGAATTGCGTCTCGTAACCTACCTTCCCTTTCCTCTGCATCTTGCTTACTTTCCTCGGCAGTTCTTTCAATTGCTGCTTGCAACCTACCTTTTCTTTCCTCAATTGACTGCTGCAATCTTCTTTCTCTCTCCTCTGCTTCCTTCTTACTTTCCTCTGCCTTTTCCGCTATTAACTGTTGCAACTCCTTTTTCAACTCTTCAGTAGTTTTCTTTATTGTTGCTTGAAACCTACCTTCCCTTTCCTCAGCATCCTTCTTTGACTCTGCTGCATCTTTCCTACTTTCTTGCATCGACTGCCACATCTTTTCCATCATCTGTGTCATGCTGTATTCTTCTCCTGCCTATTCTACTTGAATTCTCCCCTGATCACCTTGTATTCCTACCTCTTGCTGCATTTCCTCCACTTCAGCTTCAGCACCAATCACTACTACTTCAATTTCTTCTTGTCCTTCGTCATTTTCCTCTTCAGTCTTCTTGCTTTTTCTTGTAATTTTTTTGTCAGCCATATTTTATTTTTAACTTTTACCCAAAACGTATTTACTTTTATTAAACCTTATCTCAACTTGCAAATCCTTGTATTTTGTTCAACAATGAATCTTTATCAGAAACTTTATTTATATCATTATTGACTGTTCTATTTTATTTTATCTAAATTACCTAATTCTTAATTTCGAAAAGCCCCACGATTTTGGGCCGCCAATTATTTATGTTGAGGTCTCTATTGTATAATATTTCATGTGCTTATTTAATTCAATGTCAAGTTTTTTTAATTTATTACAAATTAATATTAAATATTATTTCAATTGTATGAGTGCTGGTTCGCCAAAATCTAGTAAGTTTGTTTGTTGCTATCTTATTTATCTGAATTGAAATATTTTATGAAAGTTGCTTGCTGTCAGCTATTAATTCAATACCGTGTTCAATGATAAATCAATATGACATAATAAAATTCTTTACAATGTTGTATGACCCAATAATGTTATGATAAGTATTCACTAATATTGTAATAAACTTTTCTAATTTTTTATTTTAGATAACTTCAACAGATCTTTGTATTCACCCACCTGAGTTCCTTGTACTGTATAACTGCTCCAACTCACCTTGGTATGCTTCTACCCTACTATCCAAACTCCTGTACACCTCAGCTAACACACACTGGTCACCAAAAAACCGCCTCCAACTCGTTACAACCCAAGAAGCTGTCGGACATCCTTTCCTTCTCGAACCCCAACACAGCTGTCACTCCTGCAACCTTCCTGCATCCAATTCCACCTTGGTAAGTATACTTCCAATTTAGATAGTAAATTAACTGTGTCCTTCCTTAGCTCCTTGTATCTCCATACACGTCGTCAGCATCCAGTACAATCTGCAACCTCCAACAGTTCCTCCTTCCGATGCAAACACGCTGGTACTCGTCAAACTGGTCCTTGGTTCCGCAGGTGTAGTCCACAGAAACCCCAACCAACAATAATACTCCAATTAATGTAACTCCTGATGACTTGTACTATAAATCCAATTCAATTATATCCACGTATATTCTTCATGCTTCTATGCCTTGTTAATATGTAGATCCACCATTTCATCTCTTCATTTTAATTAAATATTATTATCTTCTTTTAATTCACTTGCTTCTACCTTGTGCATATTATTAGTAACTCGTTTGAATCAATTGTAGTTTAAATTAAATAGATAAGGGCAAATTTATAATTTATTTTTCACCAAACTTAATTTTTACAGACTGTTTCTCAACTTGTTATTTTCAATAATTAAACCAAATTTTATTTCTATCCTAGACTACAATTATTCCTGCCTGCTACATGTTATATAAATTTGAATGGTATCCACTTTATAAATTGTTACAATAGAATTTTATTCTGTCATATGCAACATTAAACTTTGTATTTATTATTAACTTTGTTACCACCATCAAATAGTACTCAAATGCAATACCTTTCTGTTGGCTGAGTGCGAAAAAAAAAAATAAAAAAAAATAAAAAAATAAAATAAAAAAATTTGCTTTGAATTTTTAATTCCAATTATATCATTCAATTAAATAAGCAGTCATTAATACAATTTTTTACATTTAATCATTTCAATATAATTACTGTATTTAACTTTCCATTTTGTATTCATCTAAATAAATAGACATATTTAATGTAGTACATAGCCTCGATATACCATAGCAATATTTACAGTCAATTTTATTTTATTTTAATGAAAAAGTAATGACATATTGATCAGCAATGCAAATTACGAATTATAAACGTGACTATTTCCCACATCTCTTATTATCCAATGAAACCCCATGCTTTTTCAAAATTCAACCAATCGTGTGTTTTTGTAGTGGCAAAAAATCGAAATTTTCCCTTGGAATTTTGTCAGTTTCTTTTGCCACTTGCATCCACGGCAACCACCAAATATGTTGCTTTAATCAAGGTGGTATTTAAGAAACGTCATTTAAACTGTCATTGCGCATCAGTATAAATGTCAAAATGAACCGATAGTTGGGAAATAGTCTACAAAATGTATTTTGGGCTCATGATTTTGCTCGGCAAATGTTTTACTCACGATTTGTTGTTTTTTTGGTAATGCCCCTCGACAAACTAACTTTGACAAATTCCCTCGCCTTTGGCTCGAGAATTTGATCAAGTTAGTTTGTCTTGTGACATTGCCAAAACAAAATACTTTCGTAAAACATTTTTACCGGCAAAAGCATTTGCCCTTAATACATTATTACTGACTAAATCCCCAGAAATACATAATTGTCATAGTTCAGTGATTACAGAAAATTAAATTGTACCTATAATTACCTATTTTTCTTGTTTTGTTTAATTACAATGACAAATAGATATAATTGGGTAACTTGTAATAATACTACTAATGTAAATTCGCTATCATATCGGGACTGGAATTTTTGCATAGCGTAACGGAGCACATAACGAGTATATTTTCTAACTCTAATTCTCAGATCGAGCACGAACGTCTTAAGCATGTGCACTAAGGTTGTGACTGGCAAAAAATGTGCATTAGAAATATTCAAACCTTTCCAAGTATCCGATAATTAAAAAACGATCGAGTGCATTAATACTTTACATTAATTATTAGTAATTTACGATACAAGTGCGTAAAGCTACTCTTTAGGCACAAGTGGGGTAGAGTTAAAACGCGAGTGAGCCCCACGAGTGACTAAAGATGCTTTACGCATGTGTATCGTACAATATTTTATCTACGATAGAATCTAGAAAACACGGTAAATATAAAAAAAAATTTACATGTAAATTAGAATTACCAGCAACCGGTCCTAATTTTGAGTGTTTTAAAAATTTTAAAACACGTTGCTACTAACTACGTGTCTAATGAAATTTTGTAAGCACGTTGCTATTAACGACGTAAACTAATGGAAACATGTTATTAAACAGTCGTTTTACAAACTTAAAACTGCCAACTAAAAGGCAATTTTACACACTTTCGTAGATAAATAACCATTAAGAAACGGCTTTAAATATAGTCAGAATGCAATTTGAAATTTTTATTCTTGCAAGTAAATCGCTTGAGTTAATATAGTGTTGAGTAAATTCATATTAAAACGATGCCTGGACAGGTTTTAAATTTTCAGTCTAAAAAATAAGTGATACAAAACAGTGTGATTGTGAATCCTATAATTATAAATGTGGGTGAGGATTCCAGTAGCTAAAGCGAATTTACGACGGATATGGACGAGGATATATGATTATAGTTTTTTGTACACCTACTTATTTTAAGATACAACATTTAATACACTACATAATTTTTACATTTTTTAATTTTGCATGCTTTTGATACATTTTGTTTTTCTTAATATGGGTGCTGCAGTTTGCATATTAAAATTAATATATTAAATTAAATTGGTTGAATATAAAGTAAACTTAAGGGCAATTGCTTGTATCGCACCGGGCGGCAAAAAAAATGTTTTTAAGCCTTGACACCATTCCTGCGGATTCTTATGTAAAATGAATTCCTGAATCCGAATATAACCCCCGTTTTCCCCCATCACCCGCCGTTTTCGGGGGAAGCTCCCCCACCTATTTTTATCATTTTTCAATAATTTATAGGGACGGAAAAGATTATTTGAGCTTTTACATTTTTTTTTAGGGGTTAGAGCAGTGAAGAAGGTCGAAAACATGAACATTTGTAGATTTGGGGGGGATTTGCCCTGTTAAATTGTAAAAAAATCATTAAAAGGGATTGATTTTTCCGTTTTTTTTCGCAATTTTTTGACTTATTTTCTACGTATACCAGCTTCCAGCCCCCCCCCCCTCAACCACCCCCGACCACGCCCAAATAATAAGAATATATAGCAACAATAATTAAAATACATAGGAACAGATAGCAGAAGATTCACTGCACCACGCCGGCGCTCTCAATACATCGCGCGAGCGCAGGTTTGCACAGCAATTTTCCCTCAGTACAGCTTCAGCGATCGTAGAGTCAACTTGTCCGTGTTCTAGGCTGGGATTCTGTGTTTCCAAGTTGTTTTAATTGTGTAAAACGGTAGAAATTGTTTTACTCCGGCTTTTTCCAAGTGCATTACAGTACGCGATTGTGAGTTGTGATTAATATCGAGCATTGATTTACTGTTTAATTATGCCACGCGGGTGTAAAAATAATCCTTCTGCTATGTTTGCGGGGAATTGACTTTAAAAGCACAACGAAAACCCCTTTCTCCGCTTCTTAAAACTGCGTATAAATTTTACTTTGATTGCCAAGTTGGCGATCAGGACAAGGATTGGGCTCCAACAGTTTGCTGCACTACTTGTTACAGTAGTTTGACCAAATGGCTCAAAGATACCCGTAAATCAATGCCATTTGCTGTGCCCATGGTTTGGCGCAAACCTCGCTGTCATCTCACAGATTGTTACTTCCATCGTTGGGTTCTCTAGCAAAAGTAAGTATACAATTCAGTATCCTAATATTCCTTCAGCTCTAAGACCAGTTCCTCACAACGAATCTTTGCCAATCCCAGTACCCCCAAAAACCTATACTCTAGAGCAGGGGTGGCGAACCAATGACACGCGTGCCATTGATGGCACGCGGCAAAATAATTTGGGCACGGCATTAATTAAGGAATTTAGCTACCTAATCAAAACAATTTATTTTTTCGTCTACATTTGAGGTCATACTAACAAAGTTCATTGTGAACAAGGATACCGGTGCCGGAACGGCAACAGACTGCGCGACAGAGGTTGGTAGATTTCGGGCGAATTTCTGACCGAACGGATGGGAGTGAGCTACGGAGTGAGCAAGAGCGGACGACGCGGCGGAACGACGAGAGGGGCGCTGTTACGCTTAGTTTGTAGTTCGCATGCAGTATTTGAAATAACTAGTTGGATTTTACTTTAAGCATTTATTTTGTATGTTCTCGCCTGGATCGTTAGGCAGCCCTATTCACATTCATTTTTAAATATTGAATACATTTTTTCCCTGAGTAGCTATGTAACGATATTTTCATCTTGTGATAACATTTTTCAGCAAATTGCAGCTATGCTGCTGTCAATTTAGACCACTCTGCATTCGAATAATTTTTCTGGTGGTCCTTTTCCAATTTTTGGGAGATTTTGATAACTTGAGTTGAATTGCGTGTGGCAGTATTTCTCGGCGTTTTCCATCCCAGTCCTCGCGCGAATAAGTTGGTTGCGCCTCGGCTTCGTGCTTCACCAGCTTAATTATAGCTTGCTCCATTTGTGAGGAAGAATTTGGAAGCAACGAAAGACTACTGAACGTTAGGATAATTGTTTGTGGTTGCAATTCTTACGTTCACTACGCTCTTGCGGAATTTTGGGGTCCACTTTCGTCGTTTGCACGGCACTCCAGGCTGTCCGCCACCTCCAGGTTAGTCGTCTTCACCTCCCGTCTTTTAGCTCGGTTATGTACCTAGGAATTTGTATTTTTAGCCTATTTCTACCTGGGATTGTTTGATGGCACGTCATGGCCTCATTAACCATTTCTTTAGAAAAAATGGCACATAGATCAATAAAGGTTCGCCACCCCTGCTCTAGAGCCAGAAACGAATTTGACAGACTTTGAGCCACAGCCTGGACCATCAAATGATACGCCCACCGATGATGAAGAGTGTTCAGCTGATTCAGCTGATCGACAACCTCACCTCGTTACTCAGTCGGAATTGAACGATCTCGTCAGGGATTTGGAGTTACCTAAGAGTAAATCTCAACTTCTTGGATCTCGACTTCAGAAGTGGAATTTCTTAGAAAAGGGCGTAAAAATCTCTTCTTACAGGACCAGGCAGTCAACCCTGAAATTACTTTTTTTCAGAAGATGAAGGCTTAGTGTTCTGCTCTAATTCAAATTCATTGATAATAGAACTGAAGATGCCATGTGACCCAGATAACTGGAGATTGTTTATAGACTTATCAAAGACAAGCTTGAAAGTTGTTCTGTGGCCAATGGGAATGAGTTACCATCAGTCCCGGTTGCATACTCTGTGAATATGAAGGAGACGTACGAAAACATCAGCCGAATCCTTGATAAAATCAGTTATCATGATTATAATTGGAAACTTTGCGCTGACTTAAAAGTTGTGGCTCTACTCCCGGGCCTGCAATCAGGCTTTACAAAATACTGCTGCTTCCTATGTGAATGGGACAGCCGAGCCCGAGACAAACATTACATCGTACGGAACTGGCCTCTGCGAGAAAGTTTTACTCCCGGTCTGAAAAATGTCGCTCACGATCCTCTGGTCCCGAAGGAAAATATTTACTTGCCGCCTTTGCACATCAAACTCGGATTGATCAAACAGTTTGTGAAAGCAATGGACAAGACAGGTGATGCATTTCAATTTTTGAAAACTAAATTTCCTCGTCTTAGTGAGGCTAAAATCAAGGAAGGAGTTTTCGTGGCCCCCAGATTAGACAACTTTTACAAGATGCGACGTTTATTGAACACCTGAATCGAAAAGAAAAACGAGCTTGGCTTGCATTCCAAAACGTGTGTGAGAACTTTTTGGGTAACAACAAAAGCGATGACTATGTCGCTCATGTCGAGGAATTGCTGTCAGCGTACAAGGCCATGGGGTGTAACATGTCTCTTAACGTGCATTTCCTTCACTCACACCTAGACTTCTTTCCTGAAAATTTAGGAGAAGTTTAGGATGAACACGGGGAACGGTTCCATCAAGACATCGCTAAGTTCGAGAAGAGATTTTCAGGGAAGTGGAATGCGAGCATGTTGGCAGAGTATGTAAGAGAAGATAGACGGTCGGCCTTACCTTTAGGCGAAAGTTGTACTGGTTATTTTGCCGGCTGGTAATTATCTGCCTAGTTGGGCTAGCTCGCCGCGAGGGTTCCAGCTATGCTGAAAGAGAATAAAAAAAAATAGGAGATGGAGCCAGGTCCTCGACGTAGATCCAATCCTTGTGCCGGACCAATCACAAGGTCAAGACAATTTCCAGCACATCAAAAATAAACAAACCAACAACCAATGTAAATATCACAGCTTTATTTCAATATAGGTGAGTACTATAGTGCATAGCAAACATATAAGTATAGATCCAAAATCACAGTAAATTATCACAATTATCACCAGAAATAATAATACGACGAATGGTTACAAGTGCATAAAACAATTGATCTAAGAATCCAACTCGAGGTGTCAGTACCGCGAAATTAGCCTGAAGGGCGTAACAACTAGGTACCTCAAAACTTATATCGAAGCAATATACTCAAAACATGACTAGATAAATAACCAATGACGTTCACCGTGAAGCGGAAGCGATACGACACGAAGCATGACCACATTAACCCAATAAAATAAACTAAGAAAGCTTTAAATAGACTATAAATCCCCGTGAAGCGGAGTACAAAATCAAGGGTGCGAATAACGCAAGCAAAATATGCAATGCCAACATCTAACCCCGAAGGTTGGCCTAAAAATTAACTTTAAGACACACAAAATTTAGATGGGGTGGTTCCAGCACGTTATGAGATCTCACAGGGGTTTGCTAGTTCCTAAAGGAAAGTCATAAAGTATTCCCTGGCGTACTAAGAACTGCTTGCGGGTATTCTAATCAAAAACTAGTCTATCACAAACTCAAAAACGGGAGGCTACATAATCTCAAGAAAAATCCCGTTGGTAGCAGTTTTGCCACCGCCAAAAATTTAGCTCTAGCAAGTTAACTTGAATAAACAACAAGGTTAATGCAATACGCGACGTCAAATAAACTACAGTGATTGCAAAGGCAGCCCCAAAGCCAAATCATAACAAAATTACACATGGCTGCTATGCACAGAGGTAAGTAAACTAATCAATCTCATATCTAGTAGCTCAAATTAACACCAAAAATCGATATGCACAAGAACACTAAAATAGCAGTTCGGAAGGTCATACTAAACAGTTCAACAGCAATTCAAATAAACGAACGATACAAATTAAAACATTACAGAACCTCAGATTCATACGGCACGTGGGGGACGAGCCGCTGGAGGAGATGTGAGAGTCCAGGTGCGTTGGGCAGCGCTCGCAGAGGGAACGACCGCAAATCCAGGCCGCAGAGGCGGGCGGCCAGCCGGCACGCGGAGCACCGCATGACCCAGGCAAAACCAAAATGAACGAGTACGATCAGGACCAATCCAGGTGACAAAACTCAATTCCATGGCGTTTAAAAATGCATTTCCATGGCGTAGAATTAGTTAACTCATTTCCAAGGCGTAAAACTAGTTAACGCATTTCCTTGGCATAGAATAGTTGGCTACAAATTACAAATTTCCAGATAAGCAACCACGCTGACGAAAAGAAATCGTAACACACCTGCGAATGGTGACGAACAGCCTAACGCTCCATTTGATCGAGAAGAGCCCATTCCAAAACCGCAACAAAAGCGAACGAACGCTGGCAGCAACTCCCAACGGCTTCCAGAACGTTCCAAAGGGCGCCTTGCCTCCAAAAATCCCTCAAAACGACGAGGAGGGCTATAACCAAAGCCAGCGAAGCAAAAGGTCCCTAGGGCACAAACTTCAATGATCGAAGCGATGGAAAAAGAATGGAATGCAAATTGGCCAGAACAGTTCACAATCCCAGGTTATCAATGTCAAAGTCAAATTCGAAAAAAGGAAGAAAAACTATAGGTGCAGATTGTATGTGCAAAACTGATAACAAAGTGTTCCTTTTAATTCAGAATTGAAGCTGAAGGTATTTGGGTTGCCTAACTATAGATGAAGTACTGTATATTTAGAGAATAAAAGTAAATTGCCAAATCTGACTACTTATTTCAATTAATAAGTAGGAAAATGTCAAAATGAGCGTAACAAGTACTGCTAGTTTTTGGAACGAGAAACTTCTACCTCAGGGTACAAAAGGCAAGCAAGCACCAAATGAAAGTACTTATATTATTATTTTATTATTCTTAACATTTATTATTTTACTTTTTACTAGTATTAAATTACATTTCATGTTACTTTTTATTTATTATTCTTTACATTTATTATTTTACTTTTTACTATTATTAAATTACATTTCCTATGTACTTTTTATTTATTATTATTTACAGCTAAAATAATCCTTTTAATACCTCCAAATTAACGAAGTGATAAAAATAGGTTGGGGGCTTCCCTCGAAAACGGCGGGTGATGGGGAGAAAACAGGGTTACACAATTGAAACAACTTGGAAACACAGAATCCCCGCCTAGAACACCGACAAGTTAACTCTACGATCGCTGAAGCTGTACTGAGGGATAATTGCTGTGCAAACCTGCGCTCGCGCGAGGTGTTGAGAGTGCCGGCGTGTTACAGTGAATCTTCTGCTATCTGTTGCTATGTATTTTTATTATTGTTGCTATATATTCTTATTATTTGGGCGTAGTTGGCGGTGGTTGAGGGGGGCTGGAAGCTGGAATATGTAGAAAATAAGTGAAAAAATTGCGAAAAACCCGGGAAAAACAATCACTTTTAATGATTTCTTTGCAATTCAAAGGGGCAAATCCCCCCCAAATCTACAAATGTTCATGTTTTCGACCTTCTTCACTGCTCTAGCCCCTCAAAAAAAAATGTAAAAGCTGAAATAATCTTTTCCGACCCTAGAAATTATCGAAAAAAGATAAGGGGGGGGGGGGGGGCGCTTTCCCCGAAAACGGCGGGTGATGGGGGAAAACGGGGGTTATATTCGGATTCAGGAAGTCATTTTACATAAGAATCCGCAGGAATGGTGACAGGGCCGATTTTCATGCCGACCAGTGTAATTAATAGAAGTGTTTAAGTAACTGATTAAATTGGTAATATAGGTTAAATAAACAAAAGCATTACTAGCATATGTGTACTACATACTGTTTTTATTTTAAAGTTAAGTAAGACATATTAGCATTTAATTTTAAGAATTGGGTACGTTCTTGCGAAAGCCGCTAGCAACAGTTTGAGAACTACTCATTCCCTTATGTTTGCTGAAACACTCGGACATACTAGTGTAAGTCATCTCTTTCTACCATTGCTTAAGCAGCCAACCAACTGGTAGGTACGTAGGTCACAACCTTAGAACACATGTTTAAGACGTTCGTCCTCTATCTGAGCATTATCGTTCACTACGTTAAAGAAAGAAAATAAACTGGTTGTGTGCTCCGGTACGCTATGCAGAAATTCCAGTCCCGATATGATAGCGGATTTACTATAGCTTCTGTTTCTCTGCTGCTTTATATTCACAAATGGAACATGACTTAAGGTTTCCCTCCAGTATGTGTCTTCATGTGTATCACTAATAAACGATTGTCTGCTGCTTTGTGTTCGCAAATGCAACATAAATAAAGTTTTTAACCCGTATGTGTCCTCAAATGGCGAACTAGCTTCTGTTTCTCTGCTGCTTTATATTCGCAAATGGAACATGAATAAGGTTTTTCACATGTATGTGTCCTCATATGTCTAATTAAATTACTTCCCCTTGTTGCTTTATATTCGCAAACGGAACATGAATAAGGTTTTTCGCCTGTATGTGTCTTCATGTGATTCACTAATGAATCTTTCTTTGCTGCTTTATACTCGCAAATGGAACATGAATAAGGTTTTTCACATGTATGTGTCCTCATATGTCTAATTAAATTACTTCCCCTTGTTGCTTTATATTCGCAAACGGAACATGAATAAGGTTTTTCGCCTGTATGTGTCTTCATGTGATTCACTAATGAATCTTTCTTTGCTGCTTTATACTCGCAAATGGAACATGAATAAGGTTTTTCACCTGTATGTGTCTTCATGTGCCTCACTAATGAAGCTTTAACTGCTGCTTTATACTCACAAAGGGAACAAGAATAAGGTTTTTCATCTGTATGTGTCTTCATGTGTTTCATTAATAAATCTTTCTCTGCTGCTTTGTACTCGCAAATGGAACATAAATAAGGTTTTTCGCCCGTATGTGTCTTCAAATGGCGAACTAGTTGCTGTTTCTGGACTGCTTTATACTCGCAAATGGAACATGAATAAGGCTTTTCGCCTGTATGTATCTTCATGTGATTCACTAATGAATCTTTCTCTGCTGCTTTATACTCGCAAATGGAACATGAATAAGGTTTTTCGCCCGTATGTGTCTTCAAATGGCGAACTAGTTTCTGTTTCTCGACTGCTTTATATTGGCAAATGGAACATGAATAAGGTTTTTCGCCCGTATGTGTCTTCAAATGGCGAATTAGGTTCTGTTTCTGGGCTGCTTTATATTCGCAAATGGAACATGAATAAGGTTTTTCACCTGTATGTGTCTTCATGTGCTTCACCAATGGATCTTTCTCTGCTGCTTTATATTCGCAAATAGAACACGAATAAGGTTTTTCACCAGTATGTGTTTTCATGTGTGCCACTAATAAACGATTGTCTGCTGCTTTGTACTTGCAAATGGAACATGAATAAGGTTTTTCACCCGTATGTGTCCTCAAATGGCGAACTAGCTGCTGTTTCTCTGTTGCTTTATATTCGCAAATGGAGCAAGAATAAGGTTTTTCGCATATATGTGTCTGCATGTGCTTCACTAACAAACCATTGTCTGCTGCTTTATACTCGCAAATGGAACATGAATAAGGTTTTTCACCCGTATGTGTCCTCAAATGGCGAACTAGCTTCTGTTTCTGCACTGCTTTATATTCGCAAATGGAACATGAATAAGGTTTTTCACCTGTATGTGTCATCATGTGCTTTACTAACGAACCTTTCTCTGCTGCTTTATACATGCAGAGAGAACACGAAAAAGGTTTTTCGCCTGTATGTGTCCTTATATGGATAACTAACTGTTCTTTCCTGACTGTTTTATATTCGCAAATGGAACATGAATATGGTTTTTCTGCCGTATGTGTCCTCATATGTCTAATTAAACTACTTTCCTGTGCTGCTTTGTATTCACAAGTAGAGCATAGGTAAAACTGTTTTGCACGAGTCGCCACATGTTTCGAGAAATTACTCTTGACTTCTGCTTCACATCCGCAGACCTTGTAAACTAACAATTTGTCTAACATATTTTCACTTGCTGCACATGTAGCACGCCATTCATCTTTTACCTCAAGTTCTTCCTGTTTAATATTCAATTCGTAATAAACTTTGTTGTCGATAGTGTCTTTAATGATCTCTTGTACATTTAAACTTGCAACTACTTTACTTTCTTCGAATTTTATCTGAGATTCGTCTAAGATGCTGGTCATTGCACTACACAAATTATAGTCAAGTAATTCCTGCTTCACGTCCATTCTGAAAATAAAAATAAAGAGTCCGGGTTTATAATGCAATATTTCAAAACAACGTTAAGCGAAATTCAATTAGGTCAAGTTGGTTATGTTTATTTACGAACCTTCTATAAATCAGTTCTAATAATTTTACTTACATTGAAAACCTTGAAGAAGCAACTAATACAATTAACGATCTAGCAGCAAATCGAATGTTAAGGAAAGTAATCTTTAAATTTGTCGTTATTAATATGCATGCCCAAACAGCTAATCCCTTGAAGGTCAAATCTCTTGCATTCTAACCATTGTCGCCAACGCTTAGAAATGCAAGTCTACCAATTGCAGAACTGAAATATACTAATCTAACTGATTGATAATATAATTATCTAATAGACGTGTCTGTCTGGGACGCTGTTTTGTCCGGGACGCTGTTTTGTCCGGGACGCTGTTTCAGCAGCCAAACCGTAAGAGATAGAGAAAAAAGTTATGAAAGTTATATGTTTGGAATGGTCATGTCAGGTCAGGAACCGAATTTCAGTCACGTGACACTTCCGGTTTTCGAGAAATCACAAAAAGACCGTTTTTCAAATAGAACGCGTATTAAATAAAAACTGGTTCGGCCGCCAAACGTAGCTGCGACCCTCTGCGCCTTAAATCCTCGATCGGTTAGGCAACCACTTTGACACCTTCCAGGTCTGGGTGGTTGCCTAACCGATCGAGGTTTAAGGCGCGTTAAATGAGACATTTGGCTCACTGGACTGCTAGTTGATAATAATGTTTATTTGTCCGCTATTTGGTGTCTGCAGAAACATGTTTAGTGAAATAAAAGTTCTACCTTCCGTATTGAAATTGTTTAAGGTCAAAAATAAATAATATTATAGGTAATAACTTTATTAAAAATATATTTTACATGAAAATAAAAATAATAATCGGTAGTTACGTAGGTAGTTAACTTAAAAACATGGCATTAATAAAAATATAACAAAATTCTTATGCATTCTAATATACAATCAGTACAAAGGTATCTAAATATACAGGTTGTTCCAAAAATATACCGACAAACTTCGAAGGGTTATAGAAGACGGTGACATATACAAAATTTCCGTATAAATATTTTTCTTTAAGTCCCTCACGTCTGAGTTACATCCCACTAAAGAGGGGAGTTAAAATTAGGTTTTTGTCGTTTTCCTGTAAACTGGTAAATAGTATTAAAGCAAAAATTCGTAGATATGTTCTACCAATAGCAAACTTATTTATGAGGTTTTTAATTATTATGGATGACTTTAAGAGGTTGAAATTAGCAACCTTTTCTAAATGTTTTTATTAGAACTTTTTAATGAACAAGAATTAAATTATTAAAAAAATTGTACTGAAGAGTATGACTTCCTAAAAAACGTTTTTTACTCTTTTACAGTTTTCGTAAATCTGATAGTTTTTGTGTAAAAAATACATTATGATGCAAAGCATTTCGATGAATTACCTACTGTACCGCATATCAAAATTATTTAATTTTTTATATAGGTAATTAAATTCTTCTCCGTAAAAAACTTCTAATATAACTACTCTTGAAGAGATTTCTATTAAATTTAGTATATATTGTTAATATTCCACGTTCCGGTACTTTTTATGTTATAATGTTGTAATGGTATTCACGTATGTAAATGGTTTTATTTCATAAAAAAATTATTTTTTATGCTACTAGCAATTGCATTTGACTTTACTTTTATTGAAATGGATTTATGTAATTCATATGCACTTTTTGTTAAATTATCAATCATCAGTTTTACGAAATATCATTAGCTCCGGTAGAACATAAGTACTCTTAATAACAGGTTGAGATATCATAGCATTACAATGACTATCGTTATTTCTGAAACTTGATTTCTTTTTGTTTTTATGAAACCTTACTTCAAAATCAAATGTTTAATTTCTATCAGTCAATGTCATTTATGTTTTTATGAATGTTGGAATTAATCATAAATATTCGCTTATTACTATATGTCATTCAATAAACCACTTAAAAATGGTAAGTAATTTCTTCTTAATTAATTAACTTCACTATTTTAATGATTTTCTTTCAATTCTTTATAAATACCTTTAATTGTCAATTGTACGACGAATACAATCCACTTCCTTCTAGTTCTAACAGCATTCCAGACGTTCACAACAGTTTTTCAACTTCTACACCAAACCCAGAATATGCGCAATCAGCCAACACCAACTGCTTAAACCGTCCAACCAAAACACGACAGGATTCTTGCTACTTCCACTTGGATACTCAACAAGACCCACTAGCTGCAACTGCAATGTCTCTTCCCAACATCCAACAAACAGTAATCAATTCAGAAATGGTATACTTGAGAATACCCAATTCACTAGACGTCACTTCAATAAGATGTTCTATGAATTCCTACACCAGTAATTGAAAAACCCCTCATCCAATTTGCAAGACGTTTGATCTTTTTCGAGAAACTAATTGTGGACCACCAATTATTGTATTCCTACCAGATTCATTCTTCTTAGTAATACACCATATCTTGTTAATTTTAAAATTTAATTTTTATGTTCATTTTATTTATGTAAACCCTTACATACTTCAAATAGATGTAACATCTTATTATGAAAGGGTTTATTTCTACTTTTCACTATTTACAAATTAGTTTTACATGTTTTCGAATTAACAAATTTTTATGTCTTAAAATAACAAAATTTTTCCATAATAATATAATTCTTATTTTGAAATTTTAAACACTCTACATTATTTTAATCCACTTCCTTTAACTATCTAGTATATTAAATGACTTCTTTCAAATAAGTATTTGGTATTAATTCCCCTTCATCAAATAATCTACATCATTTTATAGATCCTTTCTGTTTCTTTTCTTACATTGTTCAATTGTATGCGTATTTTAATCTATTATTTTTCAAATACATATTTAATAAGTCTAATTTCTTTTGAAATACATAAATTCATTTTATATAATTTTAATGAAATATTTTTAATCATTTTAATTAACTGATATTAAACCCTCATAATAAAACCATTACAATATATAATATTCGTTATTCTAATTAAAATAAAAGTATCTCGATTGTAATATGACTTCCGGTTTAACCGGAAATCGCATATAGTTTAAAACTTTTAAATAGAACACATTGTATATTTTTCAGTATTCGGATAGATGCTTTGATTGCCAATTCAAAAATATTTAGTTTTGCATATTTATTGAGCTTTTTCACCACTGTATCGGTCAATATCAATAAATTGTTGCCGCCGCACAAAATCATGATAGTGAACAAGTGTGCCTCTCAAATAATGCAATTTAAAGTTGTGCAATCAGCTTATGTTTAAAATGGCTAAAACTCATTCATTTCGTTGTTGTTTTCACGATTTACGTTTTTAATGCAGAGTAATTAATGGCTTCTTTTTTTCATATCTTGATAGAAAAACCCAATAAATGTATACAATTATATGTTTTTGAATTCACAATTAAACTCTCTATCCGAAAATTGAAACATATGAAGGATGTTTTATTTAAAATTTTAAGTTGTGTGAAGCATCCGGTTAAACCGAAAGCCATGTTACTGTAGGAATACTTCCATTTTACTTATAACAACAAATACTATATATACTAAATTTTATAGGAATTTCTTCAAAATTGTAGGAGCTATATAAGTGTTTCAATACTTTTGACCACCACTGTGTAATAAATTTACAAAATGATTCTAGTGGCAACTAACTTTTCGCAAGTGATAGGGACGAAGGTAAAACCAACAGAAACTTGTGATTTTGTGCAACATAAGTGTGTATTTGATTGAATTAGTAAGTTGTTTTGTAATTTGAAACTAAATTTTAAATAGATGTAGGTCGAGTACAAATAAACATTTTTCTTATAAATTTCAAATTACCGCTCTTGTCTTTTAATTTAAAAATATAGTAACAGTAATGACAATACGTATACGTATTGCAATTGTATTTAATTTAAAATTTACAAACTAATTTCAGTAACCATATTAATATAATCGTGTACACTAACAACAATTTAATTGCCACATCGGCAGCAAAAGTTTCTATGATCATGAAATTCTGTATGCAGTTCTAAATATTTGAGGACCTCTGACAAGTTCTACACAATCTTAATGCAATCCACGTCAAAAGCATACGCCTATCTTCGTTTTGTACATAACAGGCAACAGTCTACATTTAACGTGCATAAATCGCTCTAGAAGACCTACGTAAAACTGGTTACACAGGCATAGTCTTCTTTTAATGCACGCGAAATTGTGTCGACGTAAACGAGGCGTTAACTACCACATTTTTGCAGAACTGCGTCACGAGAAGGGTCCTCAGTATATTATCCAATCTTGGCATCAACGAAGACTTTCCTTAAATGTTTGGGTGGACTTCATAGCAGATAATTTAATTGGTCCATACTTTTTGCCACCTGCTCTGAACGGTGAAAATGATAGAAACTTTTTAGAACATGAACTAACAGCTCTACTAGATGACGTTCCGACACTTAATAAAATGCATTGCATGCCTGATGGTGAGCCCAGGCATTTCAGCAGAACTGCCAGAGAATATCTGAATGAAAGATTTCCTGATAGGTGGATTGGTCAAGGCGGGCCGCGTTACTCGAAAGCAACCATCTAGATTTTTTTGAGGGGGACTAAAGACGGCATCTTTTCTAAGCGGTGGTACATCTCGTCGATTATGCATCTGGGGTTTTTCTCGATGCTGTTTATTACCGTGGGTGTACATATATAGGTGTACTCCTTTTTTGTGGTGCTGACCTTAAATTTGTACTGGGGTATGTCGAAGTACTTCTGATGATTGTAATCAATGGTTAGGAAGTGCGGGCCGACTGCTAAGGTTACATACTGTCCGTTGTCGATCCTCCTAGGAATTGTTGTGAGTTTGACGACCGCATATTCCGTCGTCTCGGTAATATGAAAATAGCCAAACATCCTAATGGTTTCCTCTGTCTACACTACCTCCATCGTGTACACTGGTGACGGTAATATCCGTAGGTTGGGTGGCAACTTTATACATAGCTACTTAACTAATGTTGCTATTTGAGCTGGTGATACAAACTCAAATAAATGACTACGCTTAAATACTGCATCAAGCAACTTCTCATATTTTTCTGCGACTTCTTGTAAATAATTACTGGCAACTTAATACGCTTAATACGTGAAACTTTATCTTGTTGATATCATTGGATCTATACCAGACCTTCACCGCGTTCATGTTGTGGATTCCTTGGTTGAATTTCCTTCGGATATTCTCTAATTTCGTCGTAATTCTGTTTTCTGTTTCGTTTACAGTTGTTATTGCGGCTAGCATCAATTTTGCTTAATGGCTGGAGGCGTTTATTAACACCAGCTGATTTTTATTTAAATCAGCGATGTCCGTATATACTTCGTCATTTACCCAAAAACTGACGTAAGGAATTTCCCAAGTAACCCTCTACGGGTGTGGTGTTTCGCAATCGTTCAAATGCTCTTCATGTTCCATAGTATCTGGTTTTATTGATCCAATATGTGATGCATTAGTTCATCACAAAACTTGTCTTCCGTCATTTCACTAGTCGTGCTACATAATTGTTTAAATTGTGTAGCATTGATTCATTGCTCATCTGTGTGGAATGCTGTAGAATATTCAACTCCTATCCGAACGATTCCTCTGTCGAGTTTTGCATTGTCAACGTGTTCTACATATAGTCCTGGTTGTAGTGCTTGCAGCGAATAATTTACCAAGTCACCTGGAATCATATTACACACAATGAGCATGCATACCAAAAACGCCGAATGAACTTTTATATCTCCCTTCCGTGTTGACCGTGCCGTAGGTCGGGAATCGCTAATGCTGGTTTGTTAGTTTACCGGTAGCTGGCAAATCTTTGTAATATGCCGTTTGAATCGAGATCTGTCTCTGCTCTGGATTTTGTAACTACCCGTGTCAGCCTATCCTTTCCTGGATGCGTCTTGATTACTCGTGATATTATCTTCCTTTATGAGTACCAATTCTCCTACTGCTATGTTCGGTTTTGGGGCTTTCCATTTTCCAGGCTGTTGTAGCCTGGATAGATATTCCGTTGAGCATGCTTTCGAAAAAACCCTTTTCATTTTTTGTAGCAACTTCCATCTATTTAGGTGACTGTCGGCGGCGATGGGTTCGTCCGGCTCTGCTGGAGTAATAAATGCTTGTCCGATCAAGAAATGTCCTGGGGGTGATTGCTGCCACACCGTTCGAATCGTTGTTTAACGGTGTCAACGATATTGAGTTAAGGAATGCTTCTATTTGGTGTAATAACGTTGTCAGCTCTTCGAAGGTGAGCGTGCTTTCCCCAATGACTCAGATTCTCAGATTCTTCCCATGTGTGCCTTGCCGTGGTTATAGAATGCCACTGGATCGCGTCGGTGCCCAATTTGTTTTCAATTTCGTTATTCAAAATCTTGCGTGCTCTCCCAAAATTCATAGTATTATCACTGTACATGTGGGCGCACTTCCTCTTCTTTCAGTGAATCTTCGGAAAGCTGCTATGAAGGCATTAGCAGTCGTGTCTCTTACTGCTTTGATGTGGATCGCCCTTGCGGCCAAACAAATGAATATGGCGATATATCTGTTGTGTATTGACTCCCAAGTATTATGTATTGCCCTTAAGAAGTGGAGAATTAAATTTGTAACAGTTGGTAACAGGTGCCATAACTCTGGGCATCCCTGTTGGATGAACGGGGAGACGCGATAAACCGCTCGCAGTGTTTGCATTAGACTACATAACCTCATAGCTCAGTTAGTGCATTTTTGTAATAAACGTGATTTAAACAGTACAACGACTTTTATTTATCGCCGCACAAATATAAAAGTGGTGTCAGTAGTGGTATTGATAAATAAAAATAACGGGAGTGCGTCGCGCAACGTAATTCTCACACTGACCACGTGCAACCGGAAGATTGTCCGCAACGTGACAAACAATGGCAGATGTGTCACTGGAACTCCTTCAAGCAATTTCCAGCATGTTGGTCAACGCAATCCAAACGTCTGCAGCGCAAACGGGTTCAAATGCCACGGCAGCAACGATGCAGCAACGACCACCTACATTCACCGTTAATGCATACAAAACGTCTGACGGCATCTCGATTAACGACTATTTTACACGCTTCACCTGGGCACTGGAATTGAGTAAAGTTCCGGAAGAGCAGCATGCAGATTACGCGCGTGTATACATGGGCGTGGATCTCAATGACGCCCTGAAGTTCCTCGCGAGTCCAGACAAGCCAGAAGACCTCTCCTATAACGAAATCCGCACGAAACTAACTGCGCATTTTGATTCCGCACGCAACAAATATGCAGAGAGTATCAAATTTCGGCAGATCAAGCAACACAAAGGTGAGACCGTCGCCAATTTCTCCCTGAGATTGAGGCAGGGCGCGACATTTTGCGAATATGGCGAATTTCTCGACCGCATGTTAATCGAACAACTGCTACTGGGTCTGGAAGCTCGAGACATATGCGACGAAATTATCGCGAAAAAGCCCACCACATCCACCTCCGCCTATGAGATCGCACACGCACTTGAGGTGACCCGGAACACCACGGACCAAGTGCAAACCGCAGGAACCGAGCCGACTCACAAAATAGGCTACGAAAGACCTCGAGCTTGAAGGAATGGGACACAGCGAACAGTAAGCAACCTACAGCCACAGCATTTCGAAAACAGCCAGGCCCAAGGAAATCCCCCTGTCTCACCGCAACAAACCAACCCGGCTCAACAAGGGAGCCAAAACCGTTGTGGAGGATGCGGTGGAGCACACTTTCGCAGCCAGTGCCGATTTATTGATGCCAATTGCAATAAATGTGGTAAAATGGGACACATCAGCAGAGTGTGCAGGGCACGCATACGAACGAGAAATACTAACCTAGTTGCCGAAGTCGAAAATGTCGAATTCGAAGAACCCCCGGAGTAGATCGCCACCACGCAGCAACTCAGCAAGATAGAGATCATCAGCACCATGCCATCTTCTGGACGGAAGTTGCTCGATGTAAAGTTAGAAGGAACCCCAGTCAAGATGGAGCTTGACACTGGAGCCCCCTGCTCAATCATCAGCAAGAAAAAGCTAAGTATAGTTAAATGGAATTTTGAGTTACAGAAGACAGACAAAATCTTCGCCAGCTACACGGGCCACCGCATTAACTGCATCGGCCGCATCGAAGTAAATGCCACTATTGGAATGACGACCAGGAAGCTCAACCTCTACGTGGTCGATGGCGAGTTCGACACGCTTTTGGGGCGCGAATGGATCACGGAGTTGGCAAAGGAAATCGATTTCAAGAAACTTTTCTTGAACCCCGCCCAAATACACCAGGTATCACCCCCAACCGACAAACACTTAACGTCAGAGCAACAAAGTCTATTAGACGGCCTTTTCTCACGCTATTTTGACTTATTTAGTAACGTTCCAGGAAAGTTAACAGGCCCACCAGCAAAGATGCATTTGAAACCACAAGCTGCACCAGTTTTTTCTCGAGCCCGGGATATTCCACATACGCTTCGCGAAGCTTATGCTAAAGAAATCGAGGCGAAGATAGCGTCGGGTTTCTACAAGAGAGTAGACTACTCTGAATAGGCCTCGACGACGCATATAGTCGTCAAGAAAAACGGCAAACTGAGGATCACCGGCAACTACAAATCAACGCTGAACCCCCGACTGATAATCGATGAACATCCAATTCCTAAGGTAGAACAGTTATTTAACAGAATGAGAGGAGCTACGCTATTTTGCCACCTAGACATCACGGATACGTATACCCACTTGGAGGTGGACGACACATTCGGCCACGCTCTGACACTCAACACACCCACACATGGCCTGATTCGCCCAACACGGGCCGTTTATGGAGCAGCCAACAAGACGTTTCCAATATAGTCAACTTCTTCGACGACATAATCGTGTTTGCAGACCAATTCGACAACCTCCAACAGGCACTAGGATCAACTTTAGAACGGTTCAGAACACATAGATTGAAACTCAACCGCTCGAAGTGCACATTTGCAGAGCCCGTTCTAGAGGCCCTAGGTCACAAAGTTGATGCTGAAGGTGTGCACAAATCTGACGCACATATACGAGCAGTTCGGGATGCCCCAAAGCCAACAACGCCCGAAGAACTACAGTTATTTTTGGGTAAAGCAACCTACTATAGCTCATTTATTCCGGACCTATCAACAAAAGATCGACCGCTCCGGGAGATGTTGCTGCAGGACCCCTTCACATGGACAACAGCAAGAGAAAAGGCGTACACAGAAATCAAAGACGCACTAACCTCTTCACAAGTCCTAACCCAATATGACTCATCACTCCCACTGTTGCTGGCCACGGACGCCAGTAAAACCGGACTGGGCGCAGTGTTGTCACACCGGCTTGGCAATGGGAAAGAACGTCCGATTGCTTACGCAAGCCGAACGATGACAGACACAGAACAGAGATACCCTCAAATCGACAAGGAAGCACTATCCATCGTTTGAGCCGTACAGAAATTTTTCCACTACCTCTACGCTCGCCACTTTACCCTGATTACAGACCACAAACCACTGACCCAAATACTACACCCGGAGAAGTCACTACCCGTGCTATGCATCAGTCGCATGGCCAACTACGCGGACTACCTAGCCAACTTCAATTACGACGTGGTTTTCAAGACGTCGAAAGCGAATGCCAACGCTGATTACTGTTCGCGAGCACTCCTACCGTCAACGATCAATGCAATTCGTCAAAACTCCGCACAGAGGAGGGTGGAGCACGACGACTACGACGATTTTGATCTTTTTGTAATTAACCAAATAAACCAGTTACCCGTTCGAGCAGAAGCCATCGCACGGGAAACACGGAAAGACGCTCATCCTGGTGCGATATTTCAACTACTGGAATCCGGGGAGGATCTCACGCGATACGAATTCAAAGCGCCAGAAGTCAAATACACCTTCGCTGCTAACTGCCTGATGTTCGAGCACAGAGTCGTTATACCATCTGCACTGAGGGAATCGGTACTGAAGGACCTACACTCAGCACACATAGGGATTGTGAAAATGAAAGGAATGGCACGTTCTTTCGTTTTCTGGCCTGGAATAGACGCAGATATCATGCCCAAACTGTGCGGCACAAGCACATGCCCCGCCGAAGTTTCGAGAACATCATTGGGAGTATACGAAGGCACCCTGGAAACGAGTCCACATCGACTACGCAGGTCCAGTTGCAGACACAATGCTGCTCGTCATCGTGGACGCCTACAGCAAGTGGCTGGAAGTTAAAACAACAACCTCAACAACGGCCACTGCCACAATTGCAATCCTTAATGAAGTATTCTCCACCTACGGTGCTCCTGTTACCGTTGTATCTGACAATGGAACGCAGTTTACATCAGAGGAATTCCAGAACTTCCTGCGAGATAGCGGAGTTAAATATTATAAACGAACAGCCCCATATCACCCATCGACAAATGGCGAAGCCGAAAGATACGTACAGACCGTGAAGGACGCCATACATGCCATGAACTCGACCAAAGGATCCTTACAACATAACTTGAACGAGTTCCTTCGACAATACCACAAGGCACCGCACACCACCACAGGACTTCCACCGGCACGACTCTTTCTAGGACGTGATATGCGCACTCGACTGAACCTGGTTAGACCAGACGATGTGCACACCAAGATCACACAGAAACAGCAAATACAGATGGACTCAACAGTTCGAACGTTCAACCCGGGACAATCTGTCTACTTTCTCTCCGGCAACCTGAAGATGGATAAATGGATCCCAGGCACTATTGCTACTCGCCTGGGAGATCTCCATTATGAAATCGAGTACGCAGGAAAGAAGGTAAAACGTCACACAGATCAAATTAGAGCTTTTTTAGATCAACCAGGGATACGAGAATCCGAAGACACAGTTCAAGAGAGACATGATGACCTCAGACCTCCACCAAGAAGACTCCGTTTTTATGAGACTAGAGCGGAAAATACGCCTAACCCAGCAGCAGTTGCAACACCTGCAGCACCAGCGGCGCCTAGAACTCCAAGAACACCCCGGAACCGCAGGGATGCGGCACCTCAACAAGGACCTGCTCCACAAACCCCACGCAGATCAACACGTCGTCGAATTCCCCCATTAAGATTTTCACCTCAATAAACACCCTTGCACATCCACGCACGTTGTTATATATCTATAATTCAAAAGAGGGAGGAAATGTTGTGTATTGACTCCCAAGTATTATGTATTGCCCTTAAGGAGTGGAGAATTAAATTTGTAACAGTTGGTAACAGGTGCCTCTACTCTGGGCATTCCTGTCGGATGAACGGGGAGACGCGATAAACCGCTCGCAGTGTTTGCATTAGACCACATAACCTCATAGCTCAGTTAGTGCATTTTTGTAATAAACGTGATTTAAACAGTACAACGACTTTTATTTATCGCCGCACAAATATAAAAATATTTTTGTATGATTTGCTGCCTCTCCCTTTGTAGATTCGTAGCTGGGTCAGCCCTGCGTAATCCAACGCCGTATGAGGGAATGGGATCGATGGTGTCACTCGTGCAGGAGGTAGTTGTCACATTAGTTCCTGCATTGGTGCTGCTTTAAGTCTTGCGGCTCACGTAACGCATCTATTGATGATTTTGGAAATCGTTTGTTCGGCTCTTATTATCCAGTACTTTCTTCTCGCGGAAGCTAATATTACGCTCATTTTGTCATTTTCCATATAATAGTTGAAATAATTAATCAGATTTACAATTTACATTTATTTCGTAAAAATACAATAATTTTCCTAAGTGGTTAAGCAACCCTATTAACAACATCCTCAAATCTGAATAAGCTACAGTTCTATGTTTATCAGCTTAAGCCACACTCTGCATTCTTCAGTTTTTCTGTTGGCCAACCTTCAAATTTTTGGAACTTTGTTAAGTTAAATTGGACTGTTTTTGGGAATTTTTCGGCCATTTCCTGGCAAGTCTTGCGTCGTGTAAGTTTGAATCGCATCTTTTTGGCTTCGTAACCCCTGTAGGAATGTTCCGGAGATTTGTGTTTATATCACCGGCATTCGTTTCGTCACTGACGGATTTGATGGGACGTTCCTTCTTCGCACGCCTGACAGAACGTTGTGGCTATTTTACACCTTCAGGTTAGTAGTTGGCAGTTGCTTACGGTCTCCTTTCTTTAATGCCGTAATCTATCTGGAAAATTTTTATTTTTAGCCATTTTATTGCACCCTGGAAATGAGTTTTTACCTGGATTGGTTCTATTTTTTATTAGGGCAATTGGTGTCTGCATCGCCTGAATGCGGCCTGTTCGCTGTCTCTTGGCTCCAAGGCAAGGTCTCCCTGGGTTACTCGCTTTGCTGCTGGAAGCCGGCGTTTTCAGTTCCTATGTCCTCCGGGGGAGCTGGTGGCCCTGGCCAGTCAAATCTGTGTGAATCGTACGAAACATTTGATTTGGGGTGTGTATATATGCTAGCGAACTAACCACATAGATAATTGGAAAGCAGTTCATTCCCTATATGTTCTAGCTAATTATTTGTAAACGTAGCATTAGGGCATTTTATTCAATACGTTTCGCGCCTTATGTATTTGTAGTTTAAATTCTTGTGGCAGCTGTGTTAGCCACGCTAGTTATTTCTTGGCATGAGATTTTAGATATTCGTGGTATTGAATGCTACGTTTACATTTGCTTACCCTTGGTCTGCGGCAAATGTGACGAATGTCGTTTTTGAATTGGGCCCCCTGTAACGTAATGTAAATTCGGATATACTATTAAGCCTTTTTAGGACATTCAAACTTACCTAGACTACAGCCTAGCTGTATTTAACAACGGTATCTGCCGCTAGTTATCTGTTTAAGCCAGTGCCCTCGAAATTCAGCTGCTGAGGTTAGATTTATAAGCGTCATTGCACTGTGGAATTCGGTAATAGGTTGTGACTTGCGAACCGCTCGCAGAAAGTTAACGCTCAAAATTTGGATAATCGTTGGGCGTTTTTGCAATCTGTTTTTGTTTATAACTTTGTCAACAAAAAAAACATAATGAGTTTATGATATAAATCGCCTCGACCCTGTATGCTCATACAACCGCAAGGGAGTTTCGACCCTTCAAAATCTTGAAGTTGTCCTATTTAAGTTCGAGCTAACATTCGGGGTAGTAGTTAGCCTTTTCGCTTGCATAGCTTTGTATTGCCGCGCTCTGCCTCACAGGATGCGTGCCAATCTTTGTGCCTACTTTATACCTGCGTTGTCAATCGAGTAGCAATTCGATCACGGTAGCTTAAATCTTAGTTATTTTTTTTATTTATGCTTATATTGGATGAAATGGTATTATTGATTATATTTATGCAGTGCCCATTGTAGTTTTAACGTGTTTAGGTTAGTTATTGATTTGTTTGTATATTTATTATTGCTCTTGTTCGTCGATTTGCCTGTCCATGCCTGTCTAGTCTTTGTTACTGTTTTGTACTACAGAACCAATTATTTAAATAAATGCTGTTATTAGTTATTGGTTTTACTATTTTGTTTGCTGGATTTATCTCATAACTTGGGGAGGTCCGACCCAAGGTTTTGTCTACGTCGAGGACCTGGCACCCTTTCCTCTAGTTTCTTTTTCAGCTTAACTGGAACCCCGACCCTTCCCTGCGAGTTATTCACTTTAGGCCGATATTTACCAGCCGGCAAAATACCAAGTATAACTTTCGCCATCAGGTATGGCCACCCTTAATCCTTCGTCACACTAATGTTGCTTGGTTACCTCCAATACTGTGTAATAAATTTACAAGATGATTCTAGAGGCGACGATCTTTTCGCAGGTAATAGTGACAAAGGTAAAACCAATAGAAACTTGTAATTTTGTGCAACATATTTGATTGAATTAGTAGGTTGTTTAGTAATTTGTAACTAAATTTTAAATAGATGTAGCTCATCTATTGATGATTTTGGAAATCTTTTGTGCGGCTTTTATTATCCAGTACTTTCTTCTCAAGAACGCTAATGCTGCTTGGTTACCTCCATGTAAGGTACCATGGTGAGCGTCCCGGGTGATCAATTCTGCCAGATGATTTCTGCTGGAAATTATCGGGTATTTTCCATAATAAGGTAGCAGTGCATGCTGCATTCTTCCTCCCACTCGAAGTACTCCGTTGGCATCTAGAAACGGGTGTACGTTGAGTAACAGACTTCTGTTGTCCACCATCCTGCCTTGCTGGAGCAGCTGATATTCACTCAGGAGATCGTGCCTTTGTGCGGATTTGATGCTGCACTTTAGACTGTCTTGTAACGCCGTGGTTGATAACTGCTGGGCTGCTGTGTTTTCCTTCCTAAGCTTAAACCAAACGCATGATTACAAATGAGCTGTAAAGAAGAAAATATATATCGGTTTTGTAAATCTAATGGTGGTATTTATGACGTCACTAAAATTTGTTTGGTGGCGCACGTCGTCTGATTTCTTGTCCCTACTTTATATGTAAATGGCAGTTGATCCAGCTCGCTCAAAGCTGGTATCTAGTCCGGCTGCCCAAATTGCGCAAAGTTCCGATCCGTTCTGCGTGTTCCAAGACTCCTGGTTGATGCACCAGTGTCTACATCCTCTATTTTACTCTAGTTTCTGCAATCGGGAAGTTGTAGGTTCGAAGGACCAATTTCCGCGATCTCCTTGATTTTAAGCCAAGCTGTGAGGTGTGTTATTTTCGCTTCCCCACAAATAATCCATTTAAAAGCACGTAAATACCCATTTTTCCCAATTCAATGTTTTATTATTAGTGCAGTGTTTTTTGGGTAGACTGTAGCTAGTTGCTTTGGTTCGTTGAACCCCTACGGGAGTTTTAAAAAGCGTTGAGTAGTACGTCGAGTGTTAGCTAGTGTTCCTGTGGCAAGATTTGGAGCAATTCCTAGATTAGCATAGCCCTAGAACCGCGTGGGAGTCAGCGACATTCGTGCAGAGCTGTAATGATTCCTGGGAACTGGGTCAAAGACGAAAGTCTAAGCATTTTTGGAGTAGTGCAAGCTGCAGGCGGCGTTCGAAGAAGTATCTAGGCCAACAAAGAGAAAAAGGAGCCCCTGTCCGTCGTCAGACTTGCTGTGGGGACGCCAGGGAAGCCAAACAAGAGCAGAAAATTATCATAAAAATAGAATTTGGCGTCGGGTGTTGTATATTTCCGAAAGAAGCGCATCGTGAGTGTTTTGTTGTGGCGTCTATTTACTTACTTTTGTTAAATCACTTAGGCAACGTACTCTTTCGTAATCACTGATAAAATTATTAATACGAAGCCAAGTTGTTTTGAAAAATCGTGAGGTTGGAGCGCCATGTTTGTAAAGTTGCTCACATCAGTTGAAATATTTAATATTGTAGCGGTCCAAAGTAATAAACAGGCGTGGATAAAACCATTACTTTGAAAAAATCATAAAAACCACGATAATTATCTTAATAGCAAATGTATTTCCTATAATTTTAGTTTAGTTTTAGTCTATACTGTACACCTTCATAATACATTCAGTTAAGACTTGTTTGAATACGCAACAGTGACACAAGTTATTTGTAAATATTTATATTCGTATAATTAGCTTTACGTGTGTAATGTTTAAAACATAATACTGAATATTAAGGAAATTAAGAATCAAACCTTTAATTCCCATATTTTCAAAAATTAAGACACAAGACACAAAGAAGATTGCATGTTTTCCTACCCAAAAAGTTCCTTTAATAACGTAACAGATAGTTCTCCATTTTTCTTGTACCCTGTATAGTACCCCAGGGCTGTTAATCTAAATATAGTGGCTACGCTTTACTTGAACTGTCTACACGTACTTAACTTGTGGAACTGTACCTTGAGAAATAACTTGTCAATGTACATTGGCACACAAAAAAGTTTACCTTCATCAAAACTTAACATTTTATTATCGATATAAGATATTACATAATTATTTAGAATTAAGGGGGCATTTTTTATCTTTAATTCTTAAAATATGCAAATAAGAGTATTTTGAAATACAGGGATGCACAATAAAAACTTTACAAATAATTAGGCAAATTGGTTGTTGCTTACGCTATAATGGTTTTATGCTACACTGCTACATTTTTCTGTAAATTATATGGTTGCATAACTCCACTCATACCTTTCCAATATTATTATCATTTTTATTTCAGTTCCTATTTCTATTTTTACAGAATTCAGTATTCGTACGTTTAAATTTACATCCTTTCAAATGTAATTGTATGTACATTATATAATTCAATCGACTTCAAATCTGTAGTTACTGCCCTATTCTTTACATACATAGAACATTACCTACTTTAGAAATTTCTAGCACATACAAATACGTGAATAATAGTAATTTATTATACAAGACGATAAAGTTAAATTTTATCTACGAGTGAATCGTTTAACGTCGAGACGAAGTTGAGACGTTAATGATTCAAGAGTGGATAGAAATAACTTTATCGTCGTGTATAATACAATATTTTTTTCTATAGCAAGAACTTCAACAATTTCAAAAGAAAATAATGACAGTCAATCACATTTCAAAATGTCAGTAGTTAGATTGGGTTGCTACGATAATACGAAGCTGTCATATTTAATTTAAACAAAAGTTAGAAAATTAAATTACTTTATCTATCCTTGATGTTAAAGTGCTACTTTATCTACCCTTGCTGTTAAAGTAAAACTTGACCTTTTGTTTTGAGTTGATAAAAGCACACTTTAACACGTGCTATAGAAAAAATAATGTTTTGGTGCTGCTTTAAATTCGCATGCAACACACGAATTGTATTCTTCCCTTGCATGTTTACTTATATTTTTCTCCTGTACATGTTCGTGTCTCACTAAACAATTCCCCTGTGTGGTTTTACATGTACATATACAACACAAGATTTTCTATATTAAATTTTGTCTAGTCATCCATTCTGCCAATTTCTTCAACAGTTATGTAAATTAGGTACTTACTGCTTTTAACTTTCAACCAACCTCTATAGAAGAACACAGTAAACTGTAAAAATCAAGAGAAGTTCTTATACAAACACCACTTTCAAGTGTTGATATCAAGGTTTTTCTCTAGGAGAAGCCTTTACTTGTTAAATAACGTATGTTTCTTTACTGTGTTACATTTGCAAATTAAATATATATAAAGTAACGTATTTCTCTTATCTTCATATGTGTTGCTGAAATATCTTTCTTTGCTGTTCTATGCTACCAAATAGAACATAAGTATTAATAATAACAATATTATTTTTATTTACTGCATTATATATATATACAGATAAAAGTAATAAATATAAGTATGAAAAAAATCATACAAAAACGAAGCTTAGCTGCAGTAAAGCAGTCAAACTTTCTAAGCTTCGCTTCCATTTAATCAGCTGGTATTAGAAAAGCAAATACTTAACTAAGAGTGCCTTTTGTTCGAATTATGTTGTTACTGTAAATACGTATAAAAATAAGTTGTATATCTGGTTAATTTTCTTGCATTGCATATAGGTAATAATTTGTTAACCTGCTAGCGAAAACTGGAAGTTGAAACTGATCTGAGGTTTCGAGGGAATTAATTAGACCATTTTGAAAAATTATAAAGGCATCGGTGTTTACCAAATTCTGTTTGAAATAAAGAAACGACTACACTGCCTTTAAACCTCAAATTCAAGTTATGAACATCAGTCCGAAATGTAATTTTAAGATAGGTACTGGGTGTATGACTATAACTTATTTACTATCATTTTTTGAAACAAATGTTTTAAATAAAAGTTGCTAGGCAAAAGGTGCTTCACGTAGCCTTGATCTTGAGTTTACGTCATCACGTGTAAGTTCAAAAGCATGCAACTTTAATTATGGAAATAGTAACCTTTGACTTTAGTTACATTTTCAAAATCACCAGATGTGTTTGCTTCTGATTTTGGTAGGTTGAATGAGTACATTTTTGAGAAATTGCCATAAGGTTTTCAATTCCAAACAAAATTTTACTTTGTTTAATGCAAAAAGTTGCATGCCTCTGTGCTTATTCGTGATGATGAACTCAAGACCAGAAATTTGTGAAATTATTTTTTCAAGTAATTTTTGTTAAAAACTTTTTTTACATTGATAATAAAAAAGTTATAGCGCCATTGCGATATTTTTTCTCACCCTGTATAAATAGGGCGGCGTTATAAATAGAAAAATTTGGTCATATAGGCAAACAATATGTAAATTAAGTCTATTAAATATATTCAGCCAATGAGCATCATTTCATATTCTAGTATATTTCTTTTTACCATAAATCTGTGGTGAAAAGGCAAAAGGGTATAAGTCAAAAATGATCATTTTACAGGAACATCAAAAAACTATTTTGCTGGAGATATGAGAACAACATTTAATTCCTTTCGCTGGTAATCAAAAGAAACAAGTCGATTTATTGATCACAGCTTGCTTTGCTATTGATTCTAAAACTATTTCTACTAGAAAATAAATAAATACGGAACTTATACCTTATCGCATTTCCTTTTATTCATTTTATGAAGTAGCAAAAGGGTATAAGTTGACATATAGCGTTTTGCAATTTCCCGGAATATGTATTTTCTGATAAATAATTACTATGACAAAACAGCATATGTAGACATAAACTAAACAAGAATATGTGATTTCGAGTTCGAATAATGTGAGGTTATGTGTAAACTTACCGGTTAAGTTCTTGTTACAGCACTTCTGCAATACTTTGTACGCACGAGAGCGTGTGTCCATTTTGGCACTTATTCGTTAAACTACACTATAGAAACTAATACACTGGAAAACTGGACAGCTAAAACACGCTATTTCATCTACATGGAAATGCACTCGTAGTATAAGTGTACATAAGTTATTTGTTTCCAACAAAAACGGAAAGTTATGAAATGGCAAAACGGTATAAATTAACATATGCTGTTCTGGCGTTGCAGATAACCTTACGAAAAGCTTTGACGCGGGGTATTAGTACACATGTATCTATTTGCCATTGACTAAATTTGTTTTTTATCAATTTCTAGTAAATTTTCAGGGAATAAGTCTACATATCCCATTTAGAAAACTTGCTGTAACAATGCTGTTATGGTATGTAGACTTATATCCTCTTGTATTTAAATGCCCGATATTGCTCTGGACACGGGGCATCAATAAAATCAAAAGAGAGATAAGTCGACTTATACCCTTATGCCTTTTTGCCACAGAAATACGACGTAAAGATGCATTTTGAAATTTTTGGCTCTTGGATTTATCTTGCGAATCAAAACAAGACCAATACACATCACAATAATCAACCAGAGACAACAACACACAGTTACATAGTGTGATATTGATATTAGTAATAGTAATAGTTTTAAATTGCAATTACCTCTCTGTAAACATTTAGATGTTTTTGAAAATTCATATTTGACTATAGCTAAGGTGATAGGTATTGCTTTATGGCTGATTGGTAAACTAACTTTATTTTAAAACAAATCAATTTAAAGTTTTACTAAAGAAAATCACAGCTGATTTATTCGCATTAAGTTAAAGTGCATGTTGATGTCATGAGTCAACTAGACCCTACAGGTCGTCATTTATATGCTGGCTAGCAATATTTAGTATGCCTTTTATATTGAAGGATTGGTATATTTGTGCATCGTCAGCAAAGAAATATGCAGTTGCTTAATGCATTCCTAACTTGAAAAGTATAAATTATAAATAAGAGTGACCCAAGAATTTACCTTTGACGGGAACCAGTACAGATATTCAAAAAGTCAGATAATTTATCTTGAACTTTGCCAGCTTGGTATCATTTGCTTACATAATTTTTAAGTTATATAATGAATCAGGGGAGCAGCCAATATAATGACAATGCAACATCGCGGCTTGTTGTATGTGCTTTGAAGTAATGTAACAAGAGAAAAGCAGTTATTTTACCGGAATCTGTAGCTTGAATTATATGATTACCTAGTTATATGTAATCACGCCATAACACGATAATCTCTGAAACGTCAATGTCAAGCAATTCATTGGAGGTTGGTGGTTTTCAATCTCCGTGAAAAAGCTAAGTTTTCTTGTTCCTTTGTAATTGTTATTCGTTGACAACGAGGGCAGATTGTCCCTCGAAACGTTCGTTATTTAATACGTTATTTAATAATTTTAATTTGCAGAGTGGCGAAATACCCAAAAAAAAATATGAATTATAACACGATTATGTCTTTTCTCTAAAAACAGATTGGTAACAGGTAATATATTGTTAAGATTTACATGTTCCGAAAAGCTGTCACTCCAGACTCCGTCTAATACCTACTTAAGATAATGCTAATAAAATACAGACGTCTTTAATCTTTAAAATTTGAAGGAGCTTTTATTTTTGCTAAATGTGGAATAATATAGCTAACTTGCAAGTACTGGGAGAAACTGAATTAATTATGGAGAAATTAATTACACTACTGATGAAAGGTAATAGGTATAGATATTTTACTATCTTGAAAGCTGATACCATCATATCCAATAGCGTTTGCCCTAATAAATGATATAATTTTCAATATTTAGCTCTTTTACTGTCTTAAACTGAAGTATAGAATTAACACAGTCCTTGATATTATTTTCGTAAAAGACATTCACATTTTGATAACATTTTTGACACAACTTCAATGAGATAATTATTAATTTTATTACAATTATATATATGTTGAGGATTTTCGGTGTGATTTGAACTTTTTGATATATTAAAAGCTTTGCTGTTGTTCCTGAATATTTTAGTTATTCTTAAAGTAATTGTCATTCTCTTTTCTAATACACTTACAATTGATTGCACAAAGTTCACTTTAAAACATTAATAAATTACAAATAATGTTTTTGATGTACGCTGTGTAATACTTCAGATGCATAATTATGAATTTTAAAGATCATGCTTCTCCATAATTGTTCAATATCATTGGAGGTAGTTAGAATTATATACGAAAAAGATGTCCGTAATTAATTTTTAATTGTCGTTATCAATTCGTAGACGCTATCACTGTCAAGAATGTGTAACGCGTTAAACACTTCGAGCCACGCGGAGAGTAAGAAAAACTTAAAGATACATGCTGCTGATAGTACAATAAGAGTCCAGGTGTAAACTTGATGAGTTGCGCAAGCTTCGCCACGCTGCTCGATACGCGTATCCCTACTCTCCGGCTCCCACCTAACTATCATGTTTTCTCCCCATTCTAGGTTCACCAAGTCGGCCGCCTTGAAGCATATAAAAGAGGGATGCCCAGCAAGGCGTCATCAGATTTTGCGAAATTGGCGGATTTTCAAGCAGGTGAAACAAAAGCATTTGGCGTCTATCTACGTCACACCTATAAACAAACTCGTGGCGGTTTGTTACCAAGCGCGATAATTAAATCAATTTATCTGATGTTTCCTTGCTTCCTGTCACGAGTTAAACTATTCACATAAACGCTGGTTTGCATTTACAACGTTCTGTGTTAAATTTCAATTTAAGAGGTTGTGAATAATATGAACTAGAATCGCGCATATGAATTACTAAATACCCAAATTCTGAACTTAACCTGAGATTAAGCAGTTTTGTGTTTTGCCGAGAGTTAGCCTAGAAAGTATTGCAGTTCAAGAAAATATAAAGAGGGGCAATTAACAATTTTATTTGAATAGCAGTTATTTGCAGTTCCGGTCCGGTCCTGGCGTGGCAAAAAGTTGCACGTCTGAAAGTCGCTCCGATATAATAAGCGAAATTTGGCGAAAAGGTGACTATTAATCAGGTAAACAAAGTAAAGGAGAATACCCTACAATAAACAGATATAAGGTAGGATTAGTATTAAGTAGCAACATTCGGTTTTAGAATGCAAGCGCCAACAACAGGCTGGCCTTGACGGGTCGGCAGGCTGGCTGCAGCTGCACCGCGCGGGAAAAAATAAACACCAGACGCTGCGAATATAAACAACGCGCAGAGCCATACTAAGGAAATTAAAACCACAAGAAAGGAAGTACAACTGCAATAAAAGGCCATACATCCTGGTTTAATTGAAAGGAACACAGCTGATTTATGAGCTCAAATAAAAGTGAAATTTCTAATTTATTTTAAACGGAATTTAGTTGACGGCAAGAAGCGGGCGACGACCTTTGCGGAGTTGATCCAGGTCAGCCCCTTATCGTGCCGTATATAAACACACGGAAAGGTGGCGACGCGTTCACGTTCTACAGTAAATAAAGAATAGGTTCGTACTTCAAAATTTACAAATTTGATTTTCAACACCTCAACCAAATATACAAAAAGTAAATATAATTTAAATACTAAAACACGTAAAAACGACAGATCAAGCACACGAAAAGTGCAAAATGCAGGAATTATTAGAAAAAATCAACTCCAAACTAGATATAATGGAAGAAAGACATCGGCGAGTGGAAAAGAAAATGGATACACTCCAAATAGAGTTAAACAAAGTTAGAGATGTGAACAAACAATTACGGGAAGATAACCTGCAGTTCAAACAAAAATTACTCCAACAAAATAAAAGAATAGAAGAAATGGAAAGGGAACTCAGGAAAAAGAAAATAATAATTCACGGTGCTGAAGAACACCAGGAAGAGAGCGAATTACAACTAAAAGAAATAGTAAGAGTAATCCTACGAGACAGGCAAATACCAAGAGGAATGGAAGAAGTAAATGAAATAAAAATATAACACTACCTGGTTATAATTATTTTTGTAAATTAAACTGTAGTATTAACTAATTGTGCCCTTATTAATGGTAGCTTCTAATTGGGCCTAGGGTCGGATTTTTTACACTTTGACTCAAAGAACAACAAGTAACGAAAAATAATATTATTCAACACTGTATAAAATAAAAATAAATCATTGCAAAATGTACAAGTTATAATATTATATTTTGGGGCTGATCCGGTAGCTGGAGCGGCAGGCCGCCGCACTCGCATGGGTGCATTGCAGATACCTTCGCCATGTGCGGTCTTTGGTGTTGGCAGAACTGGAACACAAGCGAATGAGTGACAGCTCGAACTAATGTAAACACGCGGGATAATTTCGGTTTATTTCAATTAAAAAGGGAATTGATTGAAGTTATGAGTTTGTTACTTTATGCGGGTATCTGTACATGTGTGTATTCTTGTGTTAACCCGGATGAGCTTGGCCTCGCACACGGGTCAAATTCCAAGCAATCTTATCTGGCTTTCGACGCGTGTCAAGATTATGGACAAAATATTTTTCTATGGGGCAAGTATGGGTTTTGCTGTCTTTCGGGATTGCCTATTTCCCCGTGAAATGCGAGCCGGGTTTTAAGGCCAAAAAAATCTACACTCAGAAAGCTTTAGCGATAACGTACTCAAATGTACGTAAATATTTCAATTTAACTAAACTTTAGTAACGAACTTTAATGCTTTGCACAAATTTGAATTATCGCATTTCAATATTCGAGGCACGAAGCCTTCCTCAGCTAAAGCCGCGGGATCGGCCTGGAGAAGCGAGGTTCGCTTCCTCGGAATAATCTCTGGTTCTCTGGACGACGAGAAATCCCATTTTATATGTTGCAATCGGTTCCTCGGGCCTCGCCGCGTTTAAGAGAAGGGTGCGCGGACAACACTTATACGATCTGCTAGCGCACCGCGGTGGACTGGCGGCTCACGCGGGCTCCGAACTTTTGATTGTTGCAAATTTAATTGTTGGAAACGCGAAGATTAAGCACTTTTAATTTGAAATTAAATTTCGGTAGCGCTTAATCACGAGCGAAACGTTACAAGAAGACTGGGAAAACAACGAACGGGGAGGTACAGACCAATTTTAATGGAACTACGAAACTGGTTGAAGAAAATGGAGATATTAAGAGAACAAAAAATCTAAAAGGAACCAAATAATAAAGCAATTTAATACGCATGAAACTCGTCAATGATGTAAAATAATCCGTAGGCTCGCTTAAGTTTTACACAATACATAAATAAATAGTACACTTTACATCAATATAAACCAACAAGTTGAACCCGAAATAAGAAGAAATTTCACTAACCTCAAAATGCACTTTCATTCGTTCACCTACCTTGTTGTAAGCAAAGAAACTATTTCTTGGGTGCTCCAGAATCCAAGGCCTCTCTTTTAGTGATGGCACCAACCCGCACAGTTGATGGAAGTGATGCGAAACAGGAAGATCGTTGCTCGGCAGCTCCTTTGTTGCCACGTCCAAAGTCCAGAAATAGGCACCCAAATTGAAGGTATTATTTGTAATTATACAAATCTAACATGGATAAATATGTTTGCCGTTGTTCAAGGCTAGTTACCAATGACTTCATCCAGAATACGTCGGAAATAAAATGCCAGTGGTAATTGAAAACTTTCATTATAATTGCTACAAGATAAATTAATTTCACGAGTATGTACACTTCAATATTATGATTATAACCTCAGTTCAGGTTTGATTCGAAAACAATTTAAAAATAAAAAATAACCTAAAAACCTGAAATTATACTTTTGCAGTAATAAAAAGCGACAGAATCATGTCATCCGCTTGAAATTTTGCTTTTATATGCTTCCAGAAACAAAACGCAATGCAACCTCAGGTTGGTCGATTTGACATAGAACCAAATTAAACAATTGCTCTGGAGCTCCTGAGTGACCCCCAAATTAAACTCAACTTATTCTAATAACTATCAATTGCAATTAACGAACTAGGTTAATTAATAATGAAAAACTGACTATAGTATAATATACTCGCAATAGAACATGAACAAGGTTTTTCGCCTGAATGAATTAGATCTAATTGCTGTTTTATACTAGCAAAGAGAACATCAATAAGGATTTTCACCAGTATGTGTCTTCATGTGCCTCAGAAATGAACTTTTCTCGATTGATTTATAGTCGCAATTAGAACATGAATAAGGTCTTTCGCCCGTATGTATCTTCATGTGCTTCACTAAATTACCTTTCTGTGCTACTTTATGCCCGCAAATAAAACAAGAATATGGTTTTTCACCTGTATGTATCTTCATGTGCCTTACTAATCTGCTTTTATCTGCCGTTTTAATACTTGCAAATAGACATGAATAAGGTTTTTCGCAAAGTATGTGCCTTCATGTGTTTCACTAATGAATCTTTCACTGCTGCTTTATACTCGCAAATAGAACATGAATAAGGTTTTTTCCCCTGTATGTGTCCTCATGTGCTTCACTAATGAACTGTTCTCTGCTGCTTTATACTCGCAAAGAGAACATGAATAAGGTTTTACGCCTGTATGGTGTCTTCATGTGCCTCACAAATGAACTTCTTTCTGCTGCTTTATACTGGCAAATAGAACATGAATAAAGTTTTTCGCCCGTATGTGACTTCATGTGTTTCACTAAGTGTGCTTTCTCTGCTGCTTTATACTGGCAAAGAGAACATGAATAAGGTTTTTCGCCTGTATGTGTCTTCATGTGCCTCACAAATGAACCTCTTTCTGCTGCTTTATATCGCAAATGGAACATGAATAAGGTTTTTCGTTTGTATGTGTCTTCAAATGCTTCATTAAATTACCTTTCTGTGCTGTTTTATACCCGCAAATAAAACATGAATAAGGTTTTTCACCTGTATGAGTCTTCATGTGCTTCACTAAGTGTTCTTTCTGTGCTGCTTTATACTGGCAAATAGAACATGAATAAGGTTTTTCACCTGTATGTGTCTTCATGTGTTTCAGTAAGTGTTCCTTCTGTGCTGCTTTTATACGAGCAAATGGAACATGAGTAAGGTTTTTCACCTGTATGTGTCTTCATGTGCCTCACTAATAAATCTTTCTCTGTTGCTTTATACTCGCAAATGGAACATAAATAAGGTTTTTTCACCTGTATGTGTCTTCATATGTTTCACTAAGTGTTCTTTCTGTGCTGCTTTATATTGGCAAATAGAACAGGAATAAGGTTTTTCACCTGTATGTGTCTTCATGTGCCTTACTAATGAATCTTTCTCTGTTGCTTTATACTCGCAAATGAAACATGAATAACGTTTTTCACCCGTATGGGTCCTCAAATGGCAAACTAGCTTGTGTTTATGTACTGCTTTATATTCGCAAATGGAACATGAATAAGGTTTTTCAGCCGTATGTGTCACCATATGTGTAATTAAACTACTTTCCTGTATTGCTTTGTATTCACAAGTGGAGCATAAGTGAAACTGTTTTGCACGAGTCGCCATATGTTTCGAGAAATTACTCTTGACTTCTGCTTCACATCCGCAGACCGTGCAAACTAACAATTTGTTTAACATATTTTCGCTTGCTGCACATGTAGCACGCAATTCATCTTTTACATTAAGTTCTTCCTGTTTAATATTCAAGTAATAAACTTTGTTGTCGATAGTATCTTTAATGATCTCTTGTACTATTTTATTTTCTTCGAAAAGCATCTGAGATTTGTCTAAGCTGCTAGTCATTGCACTACACAAATTATTATCAAGTAATTCCTGCTTCACGTCCATTCTGAAAGAAAAATAAAGAGGCCGAGTTTAAAATGCAATATTTAAAAACAATGTTACGCGAAATTCAATTAGGTCAAGTTGGTTATGTTTATTTACGAACTTTCTATAAATCAGTTCTAATATTTTTACTTACATTGAAAACCTTGAAGAAGCAACTAATACAATTAACGATCTAGCAGCAAATCGAATGTTGGGGCAGATAATTTTTAAATTTAAGTCCCTATTTATATGCATGCCCGAATAGCTAATCGATTGATGGTCAAATCTCTTAATTCTCTTGCATCCTAACCACTGTCGCCACTCTTAGAAATGCAAGTCACCATGCACCTGCACTGTGTGTTGCCTAACTGCCGAATTTCAGGCTTTTAAACGTTTAAAAATCAATAGAATTCCAAATGCCAGCTTACTTATGTTTCGTTGATTTAACAAAGGCGTTCGGTCGAATACAATTAAAAGATGTCTTGGCAATCATACCTATTAAATAATGCACAACACTACATGGAGTGTTAAATCGACAAAAGTACCAATGCGTTTACTGACGGTTTACTATTTTCGGGTTTTTGTAAACAAACTTCCTATTATTTTTAATAGGGATATGACCACAGAGAACAATTACTTATGCTTATTGGTTGTGTTTTTTAACTACGAACACAAGTATATTTCATTTAAAAAAAAAAAGGTTTTTTTTCTACTCATGACATTGAAATCAGTCATATTGACATTGATTCCGGTGGTTGAAATTGCATTTCAACCACTAGAGATTGAAATGCTCGGACTACCGGGATTTCAAACTGTTTGACATTCAATTGGTGACAAGAGAAATGTCACTTTATGTTTACTTTTTTCTAAAGTGCATTAATTTGTTAAAATGAGTGAAAATTCGTAGAAAAAATAGTATATGCAACTCGTGGCTGATAAAATTTCAACTTCTCGAGTTACTTTTTTCAACTCGCTTCGCTCGTTGAAAAAAAACCACTCTCAACGTTGAAATTTTATTTCAACCACTTGTCCCATAATATACTATATTACTGATTTTCTGATGAGCCCAAACAAGCGTTTAAACACACCCTTTGAAATCGATTTTCCGAGTTCGTCGCACGATCCAAGTTTGGGTGGCTTCGTGCATCTCACACTAACGCGCGAAACTTAATTGCGGCTTGCGCCGCGGGCTACAGCAAGTACTATCAGAAAATACTCCGAAAGCTATAATTGAGCTAATACGTGACATAAACACTAACAATAGAACCAGAAGAAAAGTACAAAGCTATTATTTTGAAGCACTACCTGTCACCAGCCGAATAAGAAAGGCGATTCCTTGAACGCATTATTAGTCAATGCCGTAATGAACAAAATATTAGAGGCTGTAAAACTAAAAAGTGGGTACAGAATGGGGACGCATAATGTAAATATATTACGCTACGCTGACGATGCACTTATTATAGCTGAAGATGAGGATAACCTGCAAACAATACAACATGACAATATCAACTGACAAAACAAAATGTATGACGATTAGCAAAGAACCGCTGAGATGCAAACTGGAGGTTGAAGGCAACATCACAGAGCAGGTAATGAATTTCAAATACTTAGAAATAGAACTATCCACATGCAGGAATCTCAAAAAGGATGTATAAACACAGATCACAAAAGCCCTCATAATATTTGGGTGTCTACGAGACATTACATGGCGCAGCAAACACATGAACCTCGAAAGCAAAATGAGAATATATAAAACTTTAGTACTCCCAATATTAGCATATGGAATAGAAACCAGAGCAGATACAAATGTTACAAAATGGCTAACCCGCACTGCTGAAATGCGAACACTGAGACAATTTCTAGGAATAATATTACGCGGCAGAGGAAGAAACACAAACATTCGCTATAGACGCAATATACAGGACATTGTGGAAAGGTCAAAACAATGGAACAACCACGTCAAAAGAATCATCGCCTAGCAAAAATTGTTAAAAATTGTAAACCCCAAGAGAAACGAGGTCCAGGAAGACCACTAAAACGATGGATGCAGAGTTTGTTGTCATCAACAGAATGATCATCTGGTATTAACAGGAAAACCTATATACAGAATAAGAAGAAGATACTGAGAAACAATTAGTATTTTCAATAGGTAAATCAAAATGTTGAACTCCTGCATTTGACATTTTTCCTCTTGCACCATACACTAAACGCTATCCGAAAAATTCACCGCCAACAATTCAAATCAAATGAATTATAAACCACAAATAGGAATTAACTTCCAAATATTCAAACCACAAAATGCTAACTTTAGCTTAAATTACAACTTTAAGGACAACTCCTGTGCTATAGCAATGCATAATCGCACAACGCCTATGGCGCGGCTCATAGGTCACAATACACATGCTTATTTCAGCAATTTTGAATTGCTTAAATTTGGGCTCATTGGCATCATAAAAGATTGAGCCAAAAGGTTGATTAAACACTCTCAGTTTGATTTGATAAGATTTTAGTAAGAACTGACCTAATTAAGGCGAATGCCTTGTCGATTTAAAACAGAGCTGATAATGGCATGTACTTACAATTTAGCTTGATGCTGAAGTCCAGCGATCGCAAGTGGAATCCTGTGGTGTTGCAATCCATGAAGACGCTAAGCCGCGTTTGGCTGCAAATTGCTGAGAATTCCAAGGTCGACACTTGTTACAGTACGAACACGACTTTACGACAAAACCGACAGTAAAACTACAAAATCGAAAAAATTACGCAGATCCGCTGCCCCAGCCCCATTACGAGGTTACAAAAGGTTTGCCGGCTAAACCGCAGTGAAGCAGGGGTATTCTTTTCTACTTTGGATTAGGACGTTGATCTGGTACGCGAGGTAAACGATGTTCAATAATTGATGCGCCACTATATTCGGCTAAATTGGGAAAACAAAATCAGCAACACATGTGAACGCACTCTGAATGTGGAAGCGAGTCATTCACCTTGTTATTAAATTAATAATACGAAAATCGTTGTCGTGGACCATTTTAAAATATTAATAAAACTATAGATTTCGTCTTGATCTACTTATTTTTTTTAAAATCCCGAACGTTTTCAAACGATTACCTTTATCAGCCTTCGTTATAATGACATTTTCTGTTTTTAATTTTTTCTTCAAGGATTTTATAGTGTTGTTAAAAGAAGACTTAACATTTTTCTGCTCAGAAAATATTTTAAGGCATTTAGATCTGTAAAGATTGGGACTCTCTATCTAGGAGCGTTCGATAATGAACTCCGTAGAAATAGCTAAAGATTTTATTGAAGCTACATTTAAATTCTGAGGGGGCGAAAATCCCAAGTTTAAATGTAACAATTTAATTTCAGAAGGGTCAAGCTGAACACCACTGAGGTTTAGAAGTCTTGGGTAAAAATTAAAAGTTTCTTTAAAAGGTCCATTAAAAATGTGATTAATATTATATGTCGGTTCAATAACATTAGGAGTAGCCAAATCGGTATTCAAAGTTGGAGAATTGTTTGTATTACGAAGCAATGGTGGTAATAAAAAATCTTTGTCGATATCGTTATTTTTCATGCGTGGTGACTTGTTAGATGTGTCGTTCTCGATGCTCGGCGTAGTTGCGATTGCTGGTACTTGTGATATAGCTACAGCTGATGTGGATAAGGAGTTAGCGACCTCGACACGTGCCGTTACCTGGTGATTGTCTGGAACGGGGGATGTTGCGCTGGTTGGAGTGTTGGTTATGTTATTTAACGGAGCTATTGGTTGCAGAATATGTATGTTATTAGCTTGAACTTTGGATGATACAAGTATATTTAACTTCTTTGTCAAATTCTGCTTTAGAAGAACAGATGCAGTAAAAGACTTATCTCGAACGTCGTTGTCCAAAAAATCCACCTTGTTATTTCTTGCTTGGCAGAGTTTGGTCAACGATCCATGTGCAAAACTGATTTACCTTGCAAAAATAACTCATTGTTGCAACTACTAAACTCTTTTTACAATAAAAAAGTACACACAAAACGCGTGCAAATATCGTAAACAAGAAAGAAAAAACATAAGTACTTAACAATGAACTCTATTAAAATAATAAAATATGTAAATGACAATCAACAAGGGTTTAGAATAAAAATATCGACTCCGAGATGGGTTAGCGAGAGTTAGATTAAATTGCGTCACGTCTTACACAGTAACAAGAAAATATGACGGCAATTCATTAAATTTGGAAACTCAGCAACTAACAGTTCTAACAATAAATGCTGCGATGGCGGCAACATTACGCAAAATTGTTCACTACTTTTGTTGGGACGCTACGTTCACTGTACGCTGTGCACAATAAATCTAATACAATAAAAATGGTACCTGAAGGAAGTGAGTTGACTGTGTTCGACGTGCGGCAGAGCTGTAGGTGGTCGTTATCCAAAACGAACTGCCCCACATGCCCTAAGAAACTGCACAAAGCAAAGGGAAGCTGCGGGCTGGAGCGGTCTAAGTCTAACATCCCCGATGAGGGTAAATTGAAGTCCATGGCGGTAAGGCAGATCTCGAAACGGTACGGAAACTATGATATGCAAGAGTAAGTTTATTACTGGAATTCCCACGACAATAATCCGTCAAACAACGTATTTAAAGCTGCCGCTTTACGATAAACGAGAATTTCCAAGCTTACGATTAAATGCGGTACTCAACGACACTCAGCAAACAACCTCCAGTCACTGTTACTCAAAGCAATCACTTTACGATCTCTGATCGATGGAAAAACACACCGGTAACTACTTAAACTGGAAGTGGAATGACAGCGTCTTTGGAGGGCACCTCAGCCTTACAGAACGCTGCGGCCAGAGCGCCAAATTCACACACGTATTTTGTAACTCAGAGTTGGGGCGGTAATGAATTCAGAAAACGCGGGTAAGTCCAACGGCGGTTGCAGCGTCGTAAAATGCATCTCTCTTTTACAACGACACGCGAGATCCTCCGTCGCCTAATTTCAAAGTATTGCAACGCCAAATGCAGCATATGACCAAATATTTTGGGGAAGCACCGAGCATTCATTGCGGCTTTTTGTCGCCCCGGAAGCGATAAAGCCTGGTCATTTTTTTTCAACTAGTTATGAATAACCCTGTATAATTTTATTCTACTTATTTTAATACCTGCTGTTTTAAATGACTTTTGACAAATAAGTATTTGCTATTAACCCTCTTTCATTTTAATTCAAATAATCTTTACATCATATTATAATCCCTTCCTGCTTCTTTTCCAATTACATGTGTTAATAATTCTGATTTCATTTTAAAATACATAAATTTATTTTTGTTATTGTATGGAAATATTTTTAATCATTTTAATAATATGTACAATGTTAAACCTTCATACCAAAACCATTACAATACAAATAAAAGCATTTTGAAATACAGGGATACACAATACAAACCTTACAAATAACTAGGCAGCTTGTATGCATAAGCTATAATGGTTTTATGCTACACTGCTACATTTTTCTGTAAATTTTTGATTGCATAACTCAACTCGTATCTTTCCAATATTATTATCATTTTTATTTCGACTTACGTTAATTTTAGTTCCTGTTTCTATTTTTACAGAATTCAGCACGCGTATGTTTAAATTTACATCCTTTCAAATGTAATTGTATGTACATTATATCATTCAATCGAGTTCAAATCTTTATGTATTGCCTTATTCTTCTACATACATAGAACATTACCTACTTTCGAAATTTCTAGCACATACCTGGATAAATAATGTTTTGGTGCTGCTTTAAATTCGCGTACAACACACGAAGGGTATTTCGCCCTAGCATGTTTACTTATATTTTTTCCTGTGCATGTTTATACGTCTCACTAAATAATCTCCCTGTGTGTTTTTACATTTACATATGCAACACCAGATTTTCTATATTAGATTTTGTCTAGTCATCCATTCTGGCAACTTCTTCAGAAGTTATATAAATTACGTATTTACTGTCAACCAACTTCTAACGAATACAGTGTAAACTGTAAAAATCAAGAGAAATTCTTAGACAAACAACGACACCACTTACAAGTCTTTATTTCAAGGTTTTCCTCTAGGAGGGGTTTTTACATGCTAAATAACGTACGTGTCTTTACTGTGTTACATTTGCAAATTAAATGTCAATAACGCATTTCTCTTGTATATGTGTTGCTGAAATATCTTTCTTTGCTATTCTAAGCTACCAATTAGAACATAGGTATTAATAATAGCAATATTTCTTTATTTACTGCATTATTTATACATATATAAGTAATAAATAACTATGAAAAAAACATACAAAGGCGAAACTCAGCTGCAGCAAAGCAGTGAAACTTTCTAAGCTTCGCTTCCACTTAATCAGCTGGTATTAGAAAAGCAAATACTTAACTAAGAGTGCCTTTTGCTCGAATTCTGTTGTTACTGTAAATATAAAAAATAAGTTGTATATTTTGTTATTTTTTTTTGCACTACATATAGGTAATAATTTATTAAACTGCCAGTGAAAACTGGAAGTTGAAATTGATATGAAGTTTCGAGGCAATTCATTATACCATTTAGAAAAATTATAAAGGAATCGGTGTTTACCAAACTCGGTTTGTAGTAAAGGAACGAATGCATTGCCCTTAACCCTCAAATTCAGGTTATGAACATATGTCCAAAATGTAATTTTAGGTCTGGTACTGGGTGTGGAAAAAGTAACGTAATATGGCTACAACTTATTTACTATAAATTTTTCAAACAAACTGTTAAGCCATTTTGCAGCCTTAAGCAAACAAGTAGAGCATCTAAACCTTCAGCACAGTTTGTCTGTATCTCGAATCAGAGGTCAGCACTTTCAATTTCATTTAGCAAATATTCACAGATACCAGCTCTGTTCTTTCCCATTTATATCCGAACACCCTGTGTATGGGCGTAGCTGTCTCGTTTCAATCATTTCTAGATCACCCTTTGTACAAAGCGTGCCCATCTAAGGCGCGAGGAACTGGTTTGAACTGGCGTAGACTCCGCGTCGCCATTGGTTGTTGCTCCGCGGGGATATAGCGTGGCGTCACCCGGATGCTCGCAAGCGAGTTCCGGCAGGACTACAGACAAGAGAGGTTGTGTGTTGTGCGAGTGGCGGTGATCACTTTTAGGCGTGGGTGCGATGAGCTTTGCGAGCCCGTTTCTGCTTCCGTAAGTAAGGGATTGTCCCCTTTATCTCGATGCCGAGGATCTATCCAGCAGGACGTAGTGGACCGTTTTTGCCGCAGTCGTTGTGCTCGTGGGGGCACTTTTCATGACCGCCATATTTGACGGATTCTAGTTCGTTTGCCCCAAAAATGCCGTATCGCGGCTGATTCAACGCCACGGATTGCAGCAGACTATCAACCGATCGCACGCCATTCTCAAAGACCGTCTCCGAATTAAGGTACCTGTAATAGAACCATTTGAACATAATAGTGTTACTTGTGCAAACGATGTTGCGTTTGTGGTTTTTCTGCGAAGGCGTACTTGCGCCTCTTGCTCGCTTATTACTATTTTATGCGGCGCTCTGGGGCCACGATGCCTTGTGACGCTGCCGTTGCTAACTTTTACTTAAATGTGGCCAAGGTGCGAGCTTGGCGCTTGACCGTACAAAGAAATTCATGAATTCTTCGCAGATGTCTGTGTGCGGGTTTTTTTATACCTAACCATTCGATTAGCGAACGAACGCATCGCATAGCCGTGCGACGCCGTCAATATCACGATTTGTTCGAGACTTTCCATATGTGCGCTTTAAGCGTTTAAGTTCATTTATCGCACGCATGGGCGACGTGGCACTGGCTGGAATGTATATTCAAAATTCACCTATCTTTGCGAGGCTATTCTAGCCCCTTTTTGGCCAAGTATTGCAGCTACGCTGCCCCTCCTCTGCCTAATAAATTAGGCCGCGAGTTAATTCGTCGCATACTTTTGCGGCGCCGTGTTTATCAATAGCTATATTGCTTCCGTCGCCTACGCAGGCGTATGATTCATTGTTATGAACTAACGCCCATTGTTTATCACTGTTCTGTTTGTTATAAAGTGACGAACCAATAGCGGCCAGTCACATGTTGTGTGTTTGTACCGTAGCATTAGCGCGTCTATCAGCTGATGCGTATTTTTCTTAAGAGGTAACATAAGTTTGGCGGCACGATTTGCTGCCCGAATGTATTAATCGACTAATAGACGCATAACTAATTAAGGGACGTATTATTCTTGTTCGCCTTGTGCATGCTCTGTTTCAGATAGTGCCCCTCAGTGTAAAGATTGGTGTACGACGGGACTTGAGAGTTCGGAGCGTGCAGGTAAGGTTGGTCGTTGCACCGGCGCGGCTAAAAGGTCCCAATACTGCAATTCCAGTATTTTCAGTCACGAAATTGTTGTTCGGGCTTACCGCTCGCGAGTACCGTTATCGACGGAGTATCTCGAATACTTCGCCACCGATGACCGTCCATGCCCGGTTATTCGGTCACACCTTTATTACAGGCTTGGTGGCGCCCTTATAATTTCGACGTACCCTGTATATGTCTTAGCACGCTTGCCCAACGACGTATCGTTTGAACCCCGACCGACTCCCTGAGCGCTTCAGCCGAGGCCTTTACTCTGTTTTAACGAATCTCAGGGCAAGTGCGCCAGTTTTCCAGGACTGATCCAGTCGTGCGACGCTCATCTTGGATGGGTGTCGTTAAGTCGTTTTGAAACCGTAACAAAACGTTTTAAAGAAAGGTTGCTAGGCAAAAAGTGCTTCACGTAGCCGTGATCTTGAGTTTATATTACAGATCATAACGTGTAAGTTCAAAAGCATGCAACTTTTATTTTGGAAATAATAATCTTTGACTTTATTTACATTTTCAAAATCACCAGATGTTTTTGCTTCTGATTTTGGTATGGTTGGTTGCATGAGTACATTTTTGAAAACTTGCCATCAGGTTTTCAATTTCAAACAAAATTTAACTTTGTTGGTGTTGAATATAGAAATCCACAAGATATTGTTGATATCCTAGGTGAATACCTTAGTAGCGTATACAGGGTGCCCAACTTAAATGTACGCAGCTTTAAACAGTTGAGTATGCAACACACATTACATTTCAATGGCGATTGTAATGTGTGTTGCATACTCACCTGCTTAAAGCTGCGTACATTTAAGTTGGGCACCCTGTATATTGATTCTACCGTTGCTTTTGTTAGTCATAATATTCAGTCGAGTAGCTTATCTATAAACATATCTACTATAATCGAAGATGAAGTTGTCTGCGCATTGCGTAAATTGACATTAAGATTACTGCAGAGCCTGATCAAATACCTTGCTTTGTTTTAAGGGATGGTAGGTACGTTTTTAGCAGGCCTCTTACGACCATATTTAGTTCGGCTCTCAAACACCCTATGTTTCCAGATGAGTGGAAGCTTGCTAGAATATGTCCGGTTTTCAGAAGCGGTGAGCAGTTTGATGCTATAGGAACAACAGACCGATATCGATTTTATCCAATATTGCGAAGGTTTTTGAAATGGTCCTGTATAATTGTATTTACGGCCCCTTAAAAAATATAATTTCGTCATATCAACACGGTTTTGTTGAAAACGGTCAACTTTAACGAATTTATAATTTATGTTATTTAACATAGTCAATCTCCAAAGTTGTAGACAAAGGAGGCCAGGTCGACGTAATTTATACAGATATGTCAAAGGCTTGTGACCGTATAGATCACGGAAAATTGCTGAATAAATTAAACTGTCTGGGATTTAGTCATTCACTTATCACGTTCTTCAGTTCTTACCTGCCGACCGGCTGCAATTTGTCTCATATGGTGGATATAATTCTCAAACTTTTATTGCTAAGTCTAGAGTACCGAAGGGGTCTAACCTTGAACCTTTGCTTTTCCTGCTTTTCATTAACGATGTCGCATATAATATGAACTGTGAATTACTTATGTTCGCTGGCGATATTAAGATTTTTACTTCTATTGAGTTTACTCTGATTGTTTAACTTTGCAGCACAACGTAGATAAATTGTACCAATGGTGCTGTTTAAACAAGTTGCATGTAAACACATCTAAATGTAATGCCATATTCGAGGAAATCTAATCCAATTAATTAAAACTACACCATTAACGGCGACTCTCTTACACGCTCTTATACAATATTAAAGATCTTGGTGTGTTGTTTGATTGTGAACTACGTTTTAATCAGCACATTATTGAATCTGTAGCAGCTGCCAATAGAATGCTAGGATTTGTTATCCGAAGCACAAAATCATTTCGTCAACCAAATTCAATAAACATTCTATGCCATTCTCTTGTTAGAACTCAGATCGATTACTGTTCTGTTGTTTGAAATCCGACATATGAATATTATAAAAAAAATGTTAGAAAGCGTAAAAAGAAAAATATTAAAATATCTGTGGTTTAAAGTCAATCATCTGTATCCTGAGCGCAGTTTTGATCACACTATCCTACTGAATACATTCAATTGTATATCGCTTGAGTCTTGTAGAAAGCACCGTAGCTTAGTATTCTTATACAAATTAATCCATTACTGAATTGATTGTTCTGATTTTTTAAATAAACTACATATTTTTGTTCCACGATTACCAATCCGAAATGTACACAACGAATCATTGAAAATGAACAGGGCTATGCAACCAACATTATGGCCACATCCAAAATTTCAGAAATATCAGGCTACTTTTATGAAACCGTGTGCATTAGATGAAGTACTTTTTGAACAACACGGTTGTAGTGGCCTTCTAAAAACATTGTTTCAAATGTGTAACATCTGTTGCATGACCCTGTTCATTGTCAATGATCGTGTGTATACAGGGTGTCTCAAAATTGACGCCCGTGCTTCTGGGATTTGATTCAGGGAGCTAAAAGAACTCGAAAATAAAGAGTGGAAAATTTTCCGTTTGTCTTTTGTTATCGAGTTATCAATTAAAACAAAAATTTAAAATATAAACTTTAAACTTTATTAAATACTAATAATATTTGAGAACAAGTTATTTTACACATCTGTTGTCACAAAATGTGTTCAAATAGGTTACCCCCTACTTCAAGGCAAACATTCGCACAATTTATCACTGAAGTACGAACGCTCTGTAGCATATTTTCGTCAATTGACGCCACAGCAGCGTGAATGCGAGCTACGACATCTTCAGGATTCACAACAGGTAAGCACACAAAACCGAAGGAAATACTCAATACGACAGAACGATTAATAAATCTTTAACATCGCCATAGCCACCTTATTGAATTATGTTACACAACAAATTGGAGCGACCGGGCGATAGAAGTTATTATTTACATTTTCATCAATAAGTCGATAACAGATGATAATCGAAAAATTTTCCACTCCTCATTTTCGATTTCTTTTAGCCCCCTGCATCAAATCCCAGAAGCACGGGCGTCAATTTTGAGACACCCTGTATATACATTTTATCTTTCAGTGGCTAAAACTAATGTCCTTCTAAAATCTCCCATTTATATTGTGTGTCATTATTGTAAACTTGTTAATGACAAACTTGATATATTTTGTTGTAGTCTAAAGCAAGTAAGAGAAAAAAGCTTAGAATAGCATTTGTGAAGACTAAATAAAATATTTATTTTTGAATCCATCAACTCCGTACAGATACTTTAGATTTATTAAATTTTGCATGTAACTATTTAGTATACTTTATATATGTTTGTCTTATAATTGGGTTTGTACTTGTAGTGTAACATTTACTATATAAATAAGTAAATAAATAAATCAATAAATACAAAGTTGCATGCCCCTGTGCTTATTCGTGATGACGAACTCAAGGGCACAAATTTGTGAAATACTTTTTTCCAAGTAATTTTTGTTAAAAACTTTTTTAAATTGATAATAAAAAAGTTATAGTCACATTGCGATATTTTTTCCTCACCCTGTATAAATAGAGCGGCCTTATAAATAGAACAATTTTATTATATAGACATTAAATTAAGTATATTAAACATATGCAGTCAATGAGCATAATTTCATATTCTACTATATCTCTTTTTACCCTAATGAGACGTAAACATGCATTTTGAAATTTTTAGCTCTTGTATTTATCTAGCGAATCAAAACAAGATCAATACAACACACCACAGTAATCAACCACAGATAACAACACGCAGTTACATAGTGTGATAGTTCATCTACTTTGTTGTAAGCGGAGCAACTATTTCTTCGCTGCTCCAGTACCCATGGTCTCTCTCTTGGTGATAGCATCAACCCACACAGTTGATGGAAGTGATGCGAAAGAGGAAGATCGTTGCTCGGCAGCTCCTTTGTTGCTTTCTACGTCCAAAGTCCAGGAAATAGGCACCCAAATTGAAGGTATTATTTGTAATTACACAAATCTAACATTGAGAAATACCTTGTTTGCCTTTGTTCACGGTTAGTTACCTATGACTTCATCCAAAATACAAGTTGGAAATAAAATGCCAGTTGTAACTGAAAACTTTAATTATAATTGCTACAACATAAATTAATTTCAGTTCTGATTCGAAAACAATTTAAAAATAAACAAATAACCTAACCTCAACTTAGGGTTGCAAAGGAAGTTTTTGCTTTTATAGGCTTCCAGAAACAAAACACAACACAACCTCAGGTTAGTCGATTTCACATAGAACAAAATTAAACAATTGTTCTGCAGCCCCAAATTAAACTCAACTTATTCTAATAACTATCAATTGCAATTAATGAGCTAGGATTAATTAATAAAGGAAAACTGACTATAGTATAATAATCCTCAAAAAATTACAAACATTTTGAGTTAAAGCAGAAGGAAACGTGAAAATTAAACATCTTTATTCATATTTATTTAATCTGAACTTTACAGAAAATTGAACTTCCCTATCATTTGCTACACCCTTTTCTTTCAATTCTACAATTTCACATAAATCCTAATTTAAGTTCTCGTGGAAATCTATCGCCACTTAATCAAAATTAATTTCCCCATTTTTCTATTACTAAACCAGTTTGTAGGGTCGAATAATCATTCAAATTGGTTATTTGCCCTCTACACCTGTTGTACAATAAGGTTTACAGGTTACATAAAGTTTTAAACTGCTAAATTATAAAATTCGTTTTTTCAGGTAAGGGATTTACATTTTTGCGAAAATCGCACCCAAAATCACCAAAGAACGCAGAACTAACATGTGGAAAGAAAATATTAGTTACAAACCATCTCCCTGTGCATTTTCAAACCATTCCAATGCAGTCTGTGCAAATGATGAATAATCGTAAAAGAATTGGCAAGATCGAGTGTGAATTTTATATACAATTAGTATTTAATAATATGGCTAAAACCCTACTAAAACTAATTAAAGATAACATTCTCTATTAACAATGTACAAAACTTGTTAAACTATAATAATAAACACTCACATAGTTTTAGATTTGATTCAGGTAACCTCACTTATCACTTTTCGTTGAAATTGTGGTGAAATCTTCTGTATTACGAATTTTAGCTTGTAGGTATGCTAAGCCGTTTAAAATCCATCATATTTCGGCTGTGTTACTATAAAAACTATTTGCAAAACAAACCAGACCAGTCGGAAAATAAATTTGACAAGATTTCTATCCTGCTTTGTACGAGCCCTAACAACTATATGTTGGGACGATTACGATTTCTTAAAAAACTTCAGCATGTTTTAAAGATACTTTTAAATGAGATGTTGTATCGGACTTTTTCCACTGTCTCGGGTATTTACCACACGACGTTTCTGGAGTTTTTGGTCTACTCCCGTCCTCAGGTGAATGAACTCCTGTGGTCAACACCCGAGACAGTGGAAAAAGTCCGATACAACATCTCATAATACACCACTGTCAAAAATGACATAATTCAGAGAACATACTTTTAAATATTTTGCGGTTAGTTATAAAATGGAAGGAAGTATCTTTTACAACATCTATTAATGGTTGGCAATTGTCAACGTTTTGATTTTTATTTCTATTTTTAACTGAAATTGCGAAAATATACCTACGATTTTCGCTGACAATTAAATGTTGGGACGGTGAAATTTTTTTATCAAGTAATCATGGAAAACAAAATTGAACAGCACCTGTCAACGTTGTTGGTAACATATTGTTAACTTATAAGCAAAAAACAGTGTGAACCTTTTTTCAAAAATTATGCGAAATTATTGTGTCGCAGTATTGTCCAGGAAAATCATTAGGGCAAATAGCCACTGATTTGAGAATGGCAAAATCTTCAGTGGGAAATATTGTCAAACACTACGGAGAAACGGGAACTATCGAAATTAAAGGAAAAAGTACTGGTAGAACTCACATTATAACGGCACGATGCACAAGAAATGATATAAATTTGCAAAAAAATGGAAAAAGCACTGTAAGGGAAATTACAGTCCTTTGAAATCAGTGCAATGGTCTTAATGTGTCTCGAGAGTCTAGTCGGAAACATATACATGAAACTGGGCTTGGATTTTACAAGGTAGTTAAAATTGCATACCAACATAAGTGAATTATTTACGTAAAAACTTATTCTCTGAATGTCAAACTTATTTAGGCCAAAGAAAACCCTCTATTAACTGCTGTTCAGAAGCGAAACCGCTTAAATTGGGCAAAATCTAAAATAAGTTGGACTTGTGACGACTGGAAGAAAGTTATTTTCAGTGATGAGTCGAAATTTGACGTTTGTGAAGGGGATAGTAGAAAACGGGTGATTAGAAATAAAAACGAGGCCTTTCATAACGACTGCTTAAAAAGAACTGTTAAGTTTACAAAAGGGCAAATGATATAGGGTTGCATGTCTGCTTGTGGTTTGGGGCAACTGGAATTTATTGATAGTACAGTAAATGCTGCTTTGTGTCATACCACCCATTCAACCAAACAATGGTTTGCTCAACAGAATATGAAAGTTTTGTCTTGGCCCTCAAGTAACCCAGACCTAAATGTAATCGAAAATTAATGGCACGAAATGAAAAAATACTTGAGAAATAACCCTCAAGGAACAATTCCAGACTTAACAAGAGCAAAATTACGGCAAATTTGGGACACGTTAACCCCTGAATTTTGTAACAAGCTTGCAGAAAGTATGCCGGCACGTATTCGAGCTGTAATCAAGTCAAAAGGAGACATCACGAGTTACTAAAATTATTATTTTCATCAATTTAGTTTTGCGTCCCAATTAGTTGTCAAAATTCTTTCTTCTTTTTTTAAATTTATTTATTTCAATAAACGGGGCTGCGCGCGCTATTTTGCGGTCTACCCTCAATTTACTACTATTTTTAGGCCTATTACATTGGGCCATTTCAAAGAAGGAAGCCCTTGAGGCTCCGCCCCTTTCCAAGAGGGCGCCGTCCTTCTGCAAGGAGACCATCGGGGATCCGCCCTCTCCAAGGGGGTCCTCAGGGCTCCGCCCCTTTCCAAGGGGTCCCTCGGGGCTTACGCCCCTCTCCAAGGGGGCCCTCAAGGCATCGCCCCTCTCCAAGGGGGCCCTCAGGGTTCCGCCCCTTTCCAAGGGGGCCCTTGGGGCTCAGCCTCTCTCCAAGGGTGCCCTTGAAGCTCAGCCCCTCTACAAGAGGGCCCTGGGGGCATCGCCCCTCTCCAAGGGGGCCATCGGGGCATTGCCCCTCTCCAAGGGGGCCCTCAGGGCTCCGTCCTTTCCCAAGGGTGCCCTCAGGGCTCCGCCCCGGTGGCGAAATCGAGACGACTCCGACGGCGAAATGCATGCAAACGCAAATGGGGGACATCGCGTCTGTAATTGTCGTGACGGACACACACGTTTGGATCGTTCTCCTTTATTTATATGATTTAAAATTATTTTTTAAATACTTACGCACTTGTAAGAATTTCCTAATAAACCTATTTCTTTCAAAGTATGAGTCGATTTTCTTATAAAGAATCATGTGGTAATAACAATACTAAAATAATGTAAAATTACATTGCGTCCCAACATATAGTTGTTAGGGCTCGTATGTGTGGCCATATGTTTAACTAATATCTGCTTGTGTGCAATTTTACAATTGCAAATAAAATATTTTTCACTAGTATGTCTTCATGTGCTTCACTATTCTGCTCTTATTTGATGCTTTATACTTGCAAAAGAACATGAATAAGGTTTTTCCGCAGCATGCGTCTTCATGTGTGTCACTAATAAACGATTTTCTGCTGTTTTATACTCGCAAATGGAACATGAATGAGGTTTTTCGCATGTATGTGTCCTCATATGTATAACTAAACCATCTTTCCTGGCAAATTTATAATCACAAACAGAACAAGAATAAGGTTTTTCACCAGTATGTGTCTTTATGTGCCTCACTAATAAACCTTTCTCTGCTGCTTTATACTCGCAAATGGAACATGAATATGGTTTTTCACCCGTATGTGTCTTCAAATGGCAAACTAGCGTCTGTTTCTCTGCTGCTTTATATTCGCAAATGGAACATGAATAAGGTTTTTCGCATGTATGTGTTTTCATGTGCCTCACTAATGAACCTTTCTCTGCTGCTTTATACTCGCAAATAGAACATGAATAAGGTTTTTCACCCGTATGTGTTCTCAAATTGAGAACTAGCTTCTGTTTCTCTGCTGCTTTATACTGGCAAATGGAACATGAATAAGGTTTTTCGCCTGTATGTGTCCTCAAATGGCGAACTAGCTTCTGTTTCTCTGCTGCTTTATATTGACAAATGGAACATGAATAACGTTTTTCACCTGTATGTCTCTTCAAGTGTTTCACCAAGTGGTTTTTCTTTGCTGCTTTATACTGGCAAAGAAAACATGAATAAGGTTTTTCACCCGTATGTGCCTTCATGTGCTCTATTAAAGCACATTTTTGAACTGCTTTATATTCACAAATGGAACATGAATAACGTTTTTCACCTGTATGTGTCTTCAAGTGTTTCACTAAGTGTTTTTTCTCTGCTGCTTTATACTGGCAAAGAAAACATGAATAAGGTTTTTCACCTGTATGTGTCCTTAAATGGCGAACTAGCTGCTGTTTCTCTGCTGCTGTATATTCGCAAATGGAACATGAATAAGGTTTTTCGGCCGTATGTGTCCTCATATGTCTAATTAAACTACTTCCCCGTGTTGCTTTATATTCACAAATGAAACATGAATAAGGTTTTTCGCCTGTATGTGTCTTCATGTGCTTCACCAAAGTACATTTTTCTGCTGCTTTCTATTCGCAAATGGAACATGAATAAGGTTTTTCGCATGTATGTGTCTTCATGTGCCTCACTAACGAACCATTGTCTGCTGCTTTATACTCGCAAATGGAACATGAATAAGGTTTTTCACCCGTATGTATCCTCAAATGGCGAACTAGCTTCCGTTTCTCTGCTGCTTTATATTCGCAAATGAAACATGAATAAGGCTTTTCACCTGTATGTGTCCTCATATGTCTAATTAAAGTACTTCCCCGTGTTGCTTTATATTCACAAATGGTACATGAATATGGTTTTTCATCAATATGTGTCTTAATGTGTGTCACTAATGAATGATTGTCTGCTGCTTTATACTCACAAATGGAACATGAATAAGGTTTTTCAGCCATATGTGTCCTCATATGTCTAATTAAACTACTTTCCTGGGTTGCTTTGCATTCACAAGTAGAGCATAAGTGAAACTGTTTTGGACGAGTTGCCATATGTTTCGAGAAATTACTCTTGACTTCTGCTTCACATCCGCAGACCGTGCAAACGAACAATTTGTTTAACATATTTTCGCTTACTGCACATGTAGCACGCAATTCATCTTTAACATCCAGTTCTTCTTGTTTAATATTCAATTCGTAATAAACTTTGTTGTCGATAGTATCTTTAATGATCTCTTGTACATTTAAGTTCGCAACTACTTTATTTTCTTCAAATTTCATCTGAGATTTGTCTAAGCTGCTGGTCATTGCACTACACCGATTATTATCAAGTAATTCCTGCTTCACGTCCATTCTGAAAATAAAAATAAAGAGTCCGGGTTTATAATGCAATATTTAAAAACAACGTTAAGCGAAATACAATTAGCTCAAGTTGGTTCTGTTTGTTTACGAACGTTCTATAAATCACTTCTAATAGTTTTACTTACATTGAACACCTTGAAGAAGCAACGGTAATCCTGCATTTTAGGGCCATAAAATTGAACTACCGTTCCTAGAGCTAATAATGCAGGTGGGAGTGAAAATAACTAACTAGGTATATTATATTTCTCTTAATGTTCAGATTTACTGGATTGGAAATTTAAAGTCGAGAAAGAAGAAAAATGTAATTATATTATTGCAAGAGGAAAGGCAAAAAATAAACAGGGGAAATAGTTAAAAAACATACATATGTAACAGAAGTGGTAAGTGTTTCATAATAAAACAATTGTATGAAATTTAATTCGAAAGTAGGTACTTACCTATATTATTAAGTCAAGTGTATTTTTTGAAGGAAATAATTTAAAAGTCCTCGACGGCAATAAAACGTGCAACAAAGAAAGCGATAGCTTTAAATCATCTTTCTTCGTTGTAAACAAATCATAGGCAAGAAATCCGCAAGTACCCACCGTTTATTGTCGGGTACATGAATTATTTGCATGAAAACGAAGAATACCCTGTTCCTTTCTTTGTTGCACGTTTTATTGCCGTCGAGGACTTTTAAAATATTTCCTTAAAAAAATACACTTGATATATAATATAGGTAAGTACCTACTTTCGAATTAAATTTCATACAATTGTTTTATTATGAAACACTTACCACTTCTGTTACATATGTATGTTTTAACTATTTTTCCTGTTTATTTTTTGCCTTTCCTCTTGCATTAATATAATTACATTTGTCTGCTTTCTCGACTTTAAATTTCCAATCCAGAAAATCTGAACATTATGAGAAATATAATATACCTACTTAGTTATTGTCACTCCCACGTGCATTATTATTAACTCTAGAAACAGTAGTTCAATTTCATGGCCCTAAAATGCAGGATTACCGAAGCAACTAATACAATTAATGGTCTAGCAGCAAATCGAATGTTAGGGAAGGTAATCTTAAAATTTAAATCGCTATTAATTTGCATGCACGAACGGCTAATTCCTTGTTGGTCAAATCTCTTGCCATATATATAATACTACTATAGTGATAACACCTGAAAGTGGGGAGGGCCAAGATAGACAGACTATCAACTCTCTTACACACTTGGTGAGTTGTGCGCAAACGTCATCAGCGCGGTTGTGTAGTGGTCAAGTTTAAAATTCGCTTCTAAAAGCAAAGTTCGAATTCTCAAGCATGCGCACGAGACGTGTAGTACTCAGAGTGAGAGTATATCGGCGCCGTAATATTTCTTTCGTTTCCAGACCCTGCTCTTGAAATGCAAGTCTACCAATTACGGAACTGACATATACTAATCTACCAGATTGATAATAATAATGTTTATTTGGCCGCTTTTTAGCTATTTGGTGTCTGCAGAAATCTGATTATTAAAATAAAAGTTCTACCTTACGCATTGAAATTGTTGAAAGGCAAAAATAAAGGATATTATAAGTAACAAGCGTTCCAGTGAGACAAATGTCTCATTTAAAAAAACAAAAAAGACCGTTTATCAAATAGAACGCGTATTAAATAAAAACTGTACCCAGACCTGGAAGGTGTCAAAGTGGTTGCCTAACCGATCGAGGTTTTTAGGCGCAGAGGGTCGCAGCTCCGCGTTCTATTTGAAAACCGGTCTTTTTTGTGATTTCTCGAAAACCGGAAGTGTCACGTGACTGAAATTCGTTTCCTGAGCTGACATGGCCATTCCAAACATATAACTTTCATAACTTTTTTCTCTATCTCTTACGGTTTGGCTGCTGAAACAGCGTCCCGGACGGACGGACAGACAAGTTTATTAGATAAAGGATAACTTTGTTAAAACAATTTTTTACATGAAACTAAAAATAAGAATCAGTACATAGGTAGGTAACTAAAAACATCACATTAATAAAAATATAACAAAATTCTTATGCATTCTCATATACCATGCTTTCTTTTTAAAAGTATACATATGGGATACTCGTGTGTATACTAAAAAAAGTCCTTTATTTTTTTATTGTTTTACCCTATATGTAGGCCAATTATACAGCAAACTTCAATTTTAAGAGTTATCATTTAACACAAATAGCATGCTGTGGCAAACATAAGAGAATTTTTATTTTTAGTATACATACGAGTATCTCCTATGTATACTTTTAAAAAGAACGCATGGTACAATCAGGACAAAGGTATCTAAATATACAGGTTGTTCCAAAAATATACCGACAAACTTCGGAGGGTTATAGCAGATGGTGAAATATAAAAAAATCCGTATAAAACTTTTCCTTTAAAGCCCTCACGTCTGAGTTGGACCCTACTAAAGAAGAGAGTTAAAATTAGTCTTTAATCGCTCTTATGTAAACTGGTAAATAGTATTAAAGCGAAAATTAATAGATATGTTCTACCAATAGCAAACTTATTTATGACATTTTTTAATTATTATGGATGACTTTAAGAGGTTGAAATTGCTAATTTCTAAACGTTTTTATTAGAACTTTGCAACGAACAAGAATAAAGTTATTTAAAAAAATTGTACTGAAGAGTATGATTTCCTAAAAAACATTTTTTACTCTTTTACCTTTTTCGTACATCTGATCATCTTTGTGCAAAAAATATAGAATACATTATGTAGCAAGACATTTCGCTGAATAACTGTGCCGCATATCAAAATTATGTTATTTTTTATATAGGTAAAGACTTCGTAAAATAGTTCTACTATGACTACTGTTGAAGAGATTTACGATGTTTAAAATGGCTCTAATTCATTCAATTCGTTGTTGTTTTCACGATTTACGTTTTAATGCAGAGTTCGTAATAGTTTTTTTTATTTTGATAGAAAAACTCAATAAATGTATGAAACTATATGTTTGTGAATTCACAATTAAATTCTCTATCCGAAAATAGAAACATGTGAAGGATTTTTCATTTAACATTTTAAGTTGTGTGAAACATCCGGTTAAACCGAAAGCCACATTACTGTAGGAATACTTCCATTTTACTTATAACAACAAATACTATATATACTAAATTTTATAGGAATCGGTTCAAAATTATAGGAGCTATATAAGTGTTTCAATACTTTGTCAGGCCATTTTGCAGTATTTAGCAACTCAATTAACAATTTAAGCCTTCAGAGCAGTTTGACTGTATTTCAAATCCTTTTTTAGATATTTTTGTATGTATAATGATTTTGTAGACCCCTGGTATTATTGTCGCTAATTTGTGGCACTTTGGACATCCCTCTAGTTTTTTTTCGGCTGTTGCATGTTAAGCACCTCAATATTTCGAACATTTAAAAATTCAGCCTGTGGGTGCGACAAGGATGGCTATGGCTTGCTTCGCGGCAAATAGCTGCATATCTAGCGCATTCTGCTCTTTGATTGCTTGAGGCGATTCCTCATCGAGCGCAGGTGGTCGTTGGCGACCGTTAGATGGGATTCAGCCCCGAGCCGTCGAAGTAGTAAGTTGGAATTTACGATCTGGTGCGGCGTCCCCGTGCTTGAAGCGGGGGCGTCGGCCGTTCCCGTTTGTGCTCTTACAGTGTGTTCGGTGTTCATCTGAACTGTGTTTGCCTCTTGGCAGTTCCTAGAGAGACGTGTTTGAGTGAGCTTGTGTGGTGGCAGTCCGGTCTCTTCTTACGTGTCGCTGCAGGGAATGCGGTGTCATGTGGCTTGTATAATCAATTAATCCGCTATTGCTAATTATGCGGGAGTACGATCTCTGTATTTACCCATGTAACGGCTACGTGCTACGTGTTCAACATTTGCATAACCAAGGCAGGTCAACGCAAAATTTCAATCCGAAAGGGGATCCATTAGGACATTCAGCCAATTCCTGTATCGATTTAGCTACTATGTGGAGTGCCTCCTCGTTCGCTATCGACTGAACCAATAAGGTAACGATCTGTAATGACTTTTGTACCGTCAGTAGCTTTAATGGTACCGCTTCCTGCACTCAAATTTGCTGTAAATATAATATTAGTGCGACATACACTCCGCCTAAAATTCACTGTTGCGAGTTAACGCTGGCTCTGTCAGCTAGCCTTAATTACGCCGCTTCCTGCATTCAAATTTGCTGTAAATACAATATTAGTGCAACGTACATTAAGACTAAAAATTCACTGTTGTGTGGCAACCTTTGTGCCGTCGGTCCGTTCTAATTGTAGCGCATTTATTGCATAAATCTCTCATTGAGTACTGTCAATTTTTGTGGCTTTGTGTGTCGTAATACAGGGCGCTCAGATGACTCGGACCCAAATTCAGGCTTTGCTCTCATGCGTCCCGGCGTACCGCCGTTGGGCTCAAGCCTACGTTTACCCTTGACTTCCGACCTGGATCTGGCGTCCGGCTCGACTGTGCGCCGCCCCCCATTAACAGTAAGCGCTTTTCCCAGCTGGGCGTACTGAATAAGCTACCTTTTCGAGTTGCTACATTTGTGATTTTTATGTGTTTGATAGGTCACTAACCGTGATCCAATAGATGTATTAACCGTATCGTCTTTTTTTGTATCTGTTGCGTCTTGTGCATGTTTGTTACAGGGTGACTGTGTCACTGTGCTACAACAGCTGTGAGGTGAGGCACAGTTGCGGAGGAAAGGCATTCCAGGTAGATGGTCGGGTCTGGTACGGCACCGTGGCTCCCGAAATAGTTATTTGAGTATTTTCCCGAAATAGTTATTTGAGTATTTTTCCAAAGTAGTACTTTGAGTACTTCTCGCCCCGTTTGACTCTCCAGGCCCGGTTGAACGTGGGAATCTCGATATTGGATCTAGTGGCACCCTCTCTTTAACAGCAACCTACACATATCACGTAACGCTTGCCCTTTGGCGTACCGGTGTGAACCACGCCTATCTCCCTGAGCGCATTCGAGGCGAGGCCTTTAGCCTGTTTTATCGATTTCCCAGGGTGAGCATGCCACATTTCCCGGATTTGTTAAGCATCCGATACTCGCCTATCAGCGGGTGTCGTAAGGACAATTTAATACCGTAAAAACTTTTTCCCACCACTGTGTAATAAATTTACCAGATGATTCTAGCAGCGACGATCTTTTCGCAGGTTATAGTGACGAAGGTAAAACCAATAGAAACTTGTGATTTTGTGTAACATTTTTCATTGTATTAGTAAGTTGTTTTGTAATTTGTAACGAAATTTTAAAATAAACAAACATTTTTCTTAGAAATCTCAAATTGTCGCTCTGTCTTTTCATTTAAAAATATAGTAACATTAATGACAATACGTATACGTATTGCAATTGTATTTAATTTAAAATTTACAAACTAATTTTAGTAACAATATTAATATAAACGTGTACACTAACAAAATATAATTTAATTGCGACATCGGCAACAGAAGTTGTATGATTATGAAATTCAGTATGCATTGTTACTGTCATTCTGACTGTAAAAGAGATAAGCAAAGGCAGCCGACTTCTCAGCCGGAGGAGGGCGTGGGTTGTACAAAAGACCCAAAGCGTCAGCTGTAAAATAAAATATGGGAGCCAAGTAGCAAATAACCCAGCACTTTGCTAATCAGACAAAAAGGCACATAATGAAATGCGCTACCAAACACTTCCTGAAAAAGAGATAACGGCAACGGTACAAATAAAATTCGCTGGCATAGGTAACGATTCAGTATAATGAATAATAATAATAAGGGCCCTCTACAATACATGCACAAAATATCACGCGTATTTTGTATAAAATTGTATTTGCCTTCATTTTAGTCAAGTGCGTTGGTCAGTTCTGGTAGCTAAGGAAACGTCGATTGGTAGCTAAGGAAACATCCAATTAGAATCGTCCATTCCTAAATTAAAAGCAAAGTGTCACTTTTTTCACTGAGTGAAAAAAAATGGCACTTCACACACCGAAATTAATTAAAAAAAGCCTACTTTTTAAAATAAAATTTTAAAAATAATTTTTTTTTAGATAGGGCCATACAAAAAATCCAACGTTGTTAAATCACAGGACCTGGGTGGATAAGCAACTGGAGTGTTCCTACCGATTACTTTATTACCGAAGAATTCCTGAATAAAATTCAATTTCTCCAGAGTACAATGAACAGGCGAGCCATCCTGCTGAAAGAGCAACTTACGCAGCTCTTGGTCATCTAACTGATTAAGAAAAGGTTCCAAAATCTCTTCACGAAACATTAATGAATTGAGTGTCCCTTGAAAGAAAATTGGTCCTACAAGTCGTCGTCGGCTAAGACCAATCCACACACCAAGATTTTGCGGATGCAGTTGTGTTTCTCTAAACGTATATGGATTCTCCGTAGACCAAATTCTCATATTTTGGGAGTTCACGTATCCAGATAAATGAAACCATGCCTCGTCCGAAAAAAACACGTTCTTCAAGTCCTTGTCTTCAGGAAATGCGTTTAAAAACCATTAACAATATCGTTGTCTTAGAGGCATGTCTGCTGGTAGAATCTGATGAACAGAAGTTACTTTATATCGGAATAACTTAAAATCTGCTTTAAGAATATTCCTCGTGGTTGTGTAAGACAAATCAATGCGCTGTGAAAGACGTCGAATTGAAGTTGAGCGAGCTTCAGTCATTATTTTCCAGGACTACTGGTGTGCGTTCTGTAGATCTACCGCTTCCTTTTCTGCGTGTAACACCACCTGTTTCATCGAATAATTCCACAGTGTGCATTAGAGCATCGTAAAATCGATTGTATTCAACAAATTCAAAATCTGTCTGTCTGTAAAATCATTGAAGCATTACCGGATCGAATACCGCCACTCATCATTTATGTTGATCCCAGTTCGATAATAAGCTTTTACCATAAATATCTTATGCTGCATTGTGAAATCCATTTTTGAATAAATAATCGAAGGCTCTTTATTTATTTTTTCGAAAGAGCTACTTTGCCGTACAATTTATTAATCAGAAAGTTGCACTTTGCGGTATTCGTACGGCAAAGTAGTATTTTGCGGTATTCGTACGGCAAAGTAGCAGTTTGCCGTACGTTTCCTTAGTTACAACACATATGAAACGTTACGTTACGTTACATTACTCTACCTATTTGCTATATACGAGGATAAATTTAGTATTTCGTTTTGTATGCTAGTGTACGAAAAAATATTGTACGAAACTCGTATGAAAGTGGCTTTTCCATACTCGTCTCGAAATTCCGGACTCGGCCTAACGGCCTCTTCCGGAAACATCTCACTCGTACTGAAAAGCTCCACTTCCTATACTTGTAACGTAAATTACTATTTGACAGCTACGGTGTTACAATTTTCATATTATGTAAGATTCTAAAGCACTCGAATCGAACCAGTAAAGGGAAGTTTAGCACATTTACGGTTATATTACACATATACCGCAGCTACATTCTCAATTTAATCAAGTACTGATATATTGTCTGTGCGGTGGTGCAGTTGTCCGCTGTTCTTGAGCGAAGTCTATGTTTACTTGCTTAAAATTTTCTCAGGCATACCACAGATTACAGGCAGAAAGATCAAAAAACCACCAAAACGAACTTATGGGGTTAGATGGTAGAACAACTTATGGCTGGAAGTGAGCTGAATCTCGCCCCATGTATTGTATCTGATGGTATTATTTATTATGTATTAGCATTTTGAAATAAAGACCATATTATTATTACTACTACTGTATCGGAAAGAATCTTAATAGAGGTCAACATATTTCAGAGTCAACTGGAATAACTTCAGAGTCAAAATCTCCCATTGCGTCATTTTACCTTCTGATTCATCTCTGGTTAAAGTTGAGAGTAACGGTTAATAATGAATCTGATCATGAACTCATAAATTCTACTACCGCTGCAGAGGTATTTAAACAAACCCTCATTGTCAAATACTATCGTGACTTAAAGAACCTTAATTTAAATGAATTCATAAATTACTAAGCTATTACGATTACGATAAATTTTTAACGAAAATAAACATATTAAATAGTAGTTTAAGCAAATTGTTTGATATAACATGTTCCTTGGAAAACAATGAAAACTAGAAAACCATATATGCCTTGATTAATTGACAATGTAAAACTAATAATGACACTAAGGGACAACGCAAAACTAGGATTCTAAAAGTCGAAAAGTGATGTTCATTGGGAATACTACAAATCATGAAGAAATCTGACAAGCGCTAGTATCTATTATAAATGAAAAAGTAAAGAAACTGTAAAAGAATGTTATATTTCTATTTTGCGTTTGGAATAACTCCATTCTAGCACCCAAATCACGTGACTTGAGTGTTAGAATAAATCGCTATGAAATGACGTCATTTGAGTGCTAGAATGGAGTTATTCTAAACGCAAAATAGAAAACATTTTTATTTTTTAATTTATAAAATGGTATAAAGTGGCAAAATAGAAAAAAAAGTATAAATCACTCGTTGCACAAGGTCCTTCAAGCACCAATTTGTTCCTTCAAATTCGTGCTTGAATAGATTCCTTCTGCAACTTGTATTTTAATATACTATTAAATAACTTGAGAAGGAAAAGCGCTGTAAAATTTTCTTTTGTGCCCGTATCTGAAGATACAGTGGCTTGCTATTTGGGGATATCAAAAGTAACATGATAGGTGCTGACTGCATTAATATCAAAAGGATAGCTAGGTGTTGTCCATATATACACAAATATGTAACACACATAATTAACTTCTGTGTAACAGCGAGCGTTTATCCTGACATTTGGAAGCGTTCTACTATAACTCCAAAACCTACCACTAGTGATCCGACAGAATATTCTGATCTTAAGCCAATCTTTTACCTACTTTTTCAAAAATTCTCGAGAAAATTATGAAGTCAAATAATGCACCATCTAAAAACAAACAACCTGCTATCAGGTATACAATCAAAATTCCAACCTTCTTATTGCTGCACACCGTTCTGATAACCGTTACAGACGATATCTTTAAGGCAACTGACACTGGAAAATTGACAATACTTACCCTGTTGGATTGTAATAAAGCATTCGAATATATTAACCACGATCTGTTGTTTGTCTCAAGGTTCGATTCTTGGTCCACTACTCTATATTTTATATAACTCAAAATTTTCTGAATTTGTTGAACATATCAATATGCGTCAGTGCCGGTGCTGGTTGCATGTGCTCCAGACTTTTTCTTAACTAGGTAGGGGGTAGTAGATATCTGAATGCACATGACCAGCCGGGGAACCAAAACACGGCGCGTCCCCGGGTGGTGGATAAGGGAACGCCCTATAGATTAGGTATAGAATATACCCGCGGACCAAATAGAGGCTGGCAGTGGGCAGCAGTACTGTCAGTACTAGTGTATGGCTGAGAAGAAGGACTTCGGAAAGACATACTTCTGAATTATTTCAAGCGCAGCTGTAGCAGCAACAACGGCTGGAATACTGCGGTGCAGAAGGCCTTGAGCACCCACTGCACTAATGTCCCGCGACCACACCACTATGAATCCTACAATTAAACAATTCTGCAATTTGTTTGGCCATCCGACTAACAATCGGCGCTCTTCCGAGTCCGGGTAGTGAAGTGCGAAATGTGCTACCGGCCAGGCAGATGTAGACCCCAGGCATCGCGCGGAAAATATGCCACTGGTGGAAAAACAGAAATAAACTTAAGACAAGAAAGAAAGGTTAGAACATGGAATGTCCGCGGTCTTATAATGAACCCTGGTAAACTTTGTATTATAGAACAAACGCTATGTCGGTACAATATTGCGGTTGTTGGAATCTGCGAAACTCGCTGATTAGGCAGCGGTCATTTTAACACCGAGCAGAACGTCGTATATTACTCAGGACATAACGAAATCAAGAAAAATGGAGTTGCATTCACCACAAACAAAGAGGCAAATCAAGCATTGATGGGTTACGACCCTATCAATAGTAGGATGATATCGATCAAACTTAAAACAAAACCTATGATAACAAATCTTATACAAGTATACGCCCCAACCTCCAAGGCAGACGATGAAGAAATTGATGATTTCTATACACTGCAAGACATAATTGACGGTATACCCAACAGAGAAATGCTGAGGATAATAGGAGATTTCAATGCCATAATAGGAAACACCCAGAACGATGACCACATTAGAAGAAAGGTCGGAAAATTTGGTATTGGAAAACGGAACGAAAGAGGTGAGATTCTCTTACAATTATGCCTTACAATGATCTCAATATAGCAAATACAACCTTCAAACAACACATTAGAAGACTATACACCTGAACATCTCCAGGAAATATGTATAGAAATCAATAGTACAGTAAAATTGTTGGAAAATACCCCGTCACCTGAAAAAAATTGGCCGCGGCGATTCCTCTTGCCCAGTGCTTTAGGGTGATTAGAGAAGTGTAAAACCAAAAAGGCATCACCCCACCCTTTGTCAAACAGCGGCCATCTTGATAACAATTGAATTTGTTTTTTCTCGCGATCCATTGGTCGCACAGAAAAAGTTATTGAACAAAAAATGTTTGAAATAAAATTCTACACATTTTTTATCCTTGCCGCGATACCAAGAAGTTGGTATTTCAAACGGTACATGGCAACAAAGTTACCAAAAATCTGTTTCCGCCATTCTAGCTCTGTGGGGGTGGTTTTTTCCGAAAATTGCGAATGTGAAAGTTGTAGTGCTTGAAAAAATATGCACCAATTTCTTGTAATAATGGGATTGATTTAAATAGTCTCCGAGTGACAGCCCTTCAAAGTCCGTGCAGCGTGGGAAATGTAGGATATATTCCGGCGCAGCGAAGTAACCATTTCTCTTTTGCGAGATAAAATCGTCACGTCACTCAAGTAGTTTCAATGTGAATAGGTTTTCACAACCTACAGAAATTCTACACATTTTTGGTCATTGGCGCGATACCGGGAAATTGGTATAGGTAGAAGAAATGAAAATGATGGGAAAGGAGTATATGAGCCCAGAATGATATCATTTGGCTCAGATCCGTAAAGCTCTGAAATTTGCTGGTGTAATATTTATTATATAATATGATAATTGTAATTGTAAATTTTGCCACAGGAATGACCAAAATTCAACAAATTGACAATTGCTTTACCACGTGCCATTTCTGCAAAAATAACGCCCGACTGTCTATATGTTATTAAACAACAAACAGCTTGTTTCACTTCAACTAAAACATGCTACGGTGAACGAAATTATATTTTGATCGTTTGGGCCAAATGAAATGAATCGGTAATTTATTTTATCCGCAAACGTCACAAAAGTGACAAGTTATTTGTCTTTATTGACAAGGTAAAAGTGTCACTTTATCTGCCTAAGCAGACAAAATAGCGACTTTTGCATACTTTATCTGCCTAAGCACACAAAATCGTTGCCCTCTTTCTTTCTATGTTTGTTCGTTATCTCCTCCGAAGATACTGGACCGATTAAATTGTATGATGACTTAAAATTTTGCTAATTCTTAGACTTAGATCCGTAGGCCGGTTTTATTTTCAAAGAGTACGAAAAAGTTTTAATTTAAATAAACCTTTAAGCAGCGGATCGGAGCATCTGTCGCCGTGGTTTATGGTGTGACAGCTGCTGTGGCCGTGTGCTATTAGCTCGGGTGATTCAGTATGTTCATATATCATTACAGTAGCGCGTTATTTGAACAAGATCGGTTGGCGCAGCGGTACAGTGTTCGCCTGTCACGAGGGTGGCCTGGGTTCGATTCCCGGCCGATGCATCCTTTTTTATTTGAATTTATTTTAATGAAATTTACCTGAATACGTTTGCGGATAAAATAGTATATGTTATTCGGAGTAAAAGTGACTTTATGTGGCTTAGCTGAATTATTTGCCTCACTAACGTTCGGCTAAATAAACTTCAGCTTCGCCACATAAAGTATCACTTTTACTCCTAATAACATAATCTACTATTATCCGCAAACGTCACAAAAGTGACAACTTATCTGTCTTTATTGACAAGGTGAAAGTGTCACTTTATCTGCCAAAGCAGATAAAATAGCGACTTTTGCGTACTTTATCTGCCTAAGCACACAAAATCTTTGCTCTCTTTCTTTCTTTCTATGTTTGTTCGCTATCTCCTCCGAAGATACTGGACCGATTAAATTGTATGTTGGCTTAAAATTTTGCTAATTTTTAGACGTAGATCGTAGGCCGGTTTTTATTTTCAAAAAAAGTACGAAAAAGTTTTAATTTAAATAAACCTTTAAGCAGCGGATCGGAGCATCTGTCGCCGTGGTTTATGGTGTGACAGCTGCTGTGGCCGTGTGCTATTAGCTCGGGTGATTCAGTATGTTCATATATCATTACAGTAGCGCGTTATTTGAACAAGATCGGTTGGCGCAGCGGTACAGTGTTCGCCTGTCACGAGGGTGGCCTGGGTTCGATTCCCGGCCGATGCATCCTGTTTTATTTGAATTTATTTTAATGAAATTTACCTGAATACGTTTGCGGATAAAATAGTATGTTATTCGGAGTAAAAGTGACTTTATGTGGCTTAGCTGAATTATTTGCCTCACTAACGTTCGGCTAAATAAACTTCAGCTTCGCCACATGAAGTATCACTTTTACTCCTAATAACATAATCTACTATTATCCGCAAACGTCACAAAAGTGACAACTTATCTGTCTTTATTGACAAGGTGAAAGTGTCACTTTATCTGCCTAAGCAGATAAAATAGCGACTTTTGCGTACTTTATCTGCCTAAGCACACAAAATCTTTGCTCTCTTTCTTTCTTTCTATGTTTGTTCGCTATCTCCTCCGAAGATACTGGACCGGTTAAATTGTATGTTGGCTTAAAATTTTGCTAATTTTTAGACGTAGATCGTAGGCCGGTTTTTATTTTCAAAAAAAGTACGAAAAAGTTTTAATTTAAATAAACCTTTAAGCAGCGGATCGGAGCATCTGTCGCCGTGGGTTATGGTGTGACAGCTGCTGTGGCCGTGTGCTATTAGCTCGGGTGATTCAGTATGTTCATATATCATTACAGTAGCGAGTTATCTGAACAACAGAGGTTGGCGCAGGGGTACAGTGCTCGCCTGAAATTTACCTGAATACGTTTGCGGATAAAATAGTATATGTTATTCGGAGTAAAAGTGACTTTATGTGGCTTAGCTGAATTATTTGCCTCACTAACGTTCGGCTAAATAAACTTCAGCTTCGCCACATAAAGTATTACCTTTACTCCTAATAACATAAGCTACTATTATTCAATTTTGACAGTTTAAAGTGACATTATTAACTCCATAACCTTCATAAACAGTATATGATTCACAAGTGAAATAAAAGTGTTTTAATTCACTAGAGAATTAGAAAAGTTTAATTCACTACCTAGCCATGATAGAAACAATTGATAAGCTTCAGCTTGTAATGTCAAACAGCGACAAGTCTTTCATTGTTGCATGAAAAATTTTATTCATATCCGCCAGTAATTTTATATTTTGTGGAGTGTTTTGTGTCTAAAAATGAGTCTTTTGAAATTAGAGCATCAAAGTGTAATAAAATTCCTTACAAAGGAAGGCAACAATCCGAAAAAGATTCGCCAACGAATGATTACGGTGTATGGAGACGATGCTCCGTCATATTTCACAATTAAATTTTGGTCAAAACAATTTCGGTGGGGACGGGAATCTATAGAAGATGATCCCAGAAGTGGAAGACCTGCAGAAGTAACAAATGTTGAAATGTGCAAGAAAGTGAAAGCCATGGTTCTTGAGGATCGCCGTATAAAAGTCTTCACCATTGCTACAGCATTGGAAATATCCGAACCTAGCGTTTTAACAATATTGCACGACAAACTGGGCATGAGTAAAGTTTCAGCAAGGTGGGTTCCCAGATTACTGTCTCCTGAGCAAAAGCTGCGTAGACAGCAAATTTGTAGAAACAATTTGGAATCTTTGGAAGCGGACCCCGACTTCTGAATGCGGATAGTGACTGGTGATGAGACTTGGGTACATCACTGGGACCCTGACACGAAATTAGAGTTTATGCAATGGGTTCGTAAGAGGTCTCATCCCCCAAAGAAGGCCCCCACGCAATCTTTAGCTGGAAAACTCTTGGCAACGATCTTTTGGGACATGCAAGGTATTCTTTTGATTGAATATATGCCTAAAAGCTCTACAATCACTGCAGAGGTTTATAGTAACACCCTTAAAAAGCTGCGTACAGTTATTGTCAAAGAACGTCCAAATTTATCACAAGGTTAATCGCTCATTCTTCATGACAACGCGAGCGTGCATAAGGCATCCAAAATCAAACCAATTCTACAGGAATGCAGCTTTATTGAGCTAAACCATCCACCTTATAGTCCGGATCTGGCACCGTCCGACTTATATCTATTCAGAAACCTAAAAAAGAATCTCAGAGGGCGTCGTTTTGAAACAGATGAGCATTTGAAGGAAGCAGTCAAGGACTATTTTGAGACCCAAGAAGAATCTTTTTTTTAACGGGCATTAACTCTTTGAAGGACAAATGGCATAAGTGCGTTGCAGTTGGGGGAGATTATATTGAAAAATAAAATTATTTAAAAAACCGTATGTAATTCGTTTCATAGCTAGGTAGATAACTTTTCTAGTTCCCCTCGTATCTACAAATATTTACATTCAATTATTCTTTCTCTTTGTAGTGTGTAATATATAATTACTAAAATTTAGATCAAATCGACGATGAATGGGCAAACTTATATCTTAGTTTGAATATTTTTTAAATTTTTTATTCAAAATTTCGTCAAAATTGAATAAAAACATATATACGCCACTTGAATTAAACATTTATTAACTCAAAGGTATGATCTCACTCGCACTATGTGCTCGTGAATAAACATATGTTTAATTCACTTGGTGTATAATATATTTATTAAAGTTAGTGTTTCCAGACTACTTTTTGTAATTTGTTATTGTTAAAGCTGTTATAATACTGCTAAAAACGTGTACAATTACGATGTAAGAATATTGACCAAAAAGATTTTCTTTTGTGGGTACAAAATAAAGATACCGGAAAAATCTTAACTGTGCCAAATGATTTGATTCTGGGCTCGCATATTGAAAGTAATTTCTTTTTACATAAACCCTAAGATATATTGTAGTCTACTCAGACACGTTTTCTTTTTTTGGAGCTGTTTCTTCGTCTTGGTTCGGAGCCTCCGACACAACCGAGTTATTATCGACCATGATAGAAATGTTGCTAAAACTTTTATTGAAAAAAGAGCTCACAACTTGTTATAAACGCAATGTGAAAAATTCTTGGAAAAAGTCCGTGAATACGATTGCGAGTGCTGTTTCGTGATTGTATTCTGATTAAAAATGGATAATAGTACAACCGATAATGGTATTCTTTATGTTAATCAAATGGCAGACATGGCATGTCGTTAGTTATAATAAGTGCGGGATATAAATAATTTACATCTCTCCACTTCTCCGCGCTGCGCGGACTTTAAAGGGCTGTCACTCGGAGACTTTAAATCAATCACATTATTAAAAGAGATTCGTGTATATTTTTTCAAGCACTACAACTTTCACATTTGTAATTTTCGGAAAAAATCACCCCCACAACGCTAGAATGGCGGAAACAGATTTTTGGTAATTTTGTCGCCCTCTACCGTTTTAAATGCCAACTTCTCGGTATCACGGCATGGATAAAAAATGTGTAGAATTTTATTTCCAATATTTTTTGTTCAATAACTTTTTCTGCGCGACCAATGAATCGCCAGAAAAAAAGAAATTCAATTGTTATCAAGATGGCGGCTGTTTGGTAAGGGGTGGGGTGACGCCTTTTTGGTTTTACACTTATCTAATGACCCTAAACCACTGGGCAAGAGGAATCGCCGCGGCCAATTTTTTTAAGGTAAAACGAAAATTTTACTGTACTACAAATAGATTTTACAATGACAAGAGCAAGATGGAGATCTACAATTAAAAATGCAAAAACACTGCCTGGTGCAGACGGTGGCTCAGACCATCAGTTACTATCAGCAACACTACGTTTAAAACTGAAAAAAATAAATAAATCTATTAAAAAACTGCAAATACAGGATAAAGAAAAATATGATCAGGTCGTTACTAACCAACTCAAAGAGATTACTAATGCACAAAATCTGTCCATCAAGGAATTATGGAATAAGACTAAGCTTATGCGCTGCTCAGAAATGCGCAGTACAACAAATAAAAACTAAAAGTTTGAACAGAGAAATCAAGAAGTTATGCAGAAGGGACAAAAATGTATACATCATCAAGATTTGCAAAAAAGTAGAAGTACATTCCAACACAAACAGACAAAGGATCTATTTACTAATATAAATCTGCTATCAAAACAATTCCAATCTCGAACATGGACAATCGAAGATTAAGATGGTAACCTAAGTACGGAAATAAGAGACATAACTAAAGTGTGGCGCCTATACTGTAGTAATCTGTACAAAAACAAACAAGTGGATAATATCAATATTCCTTTAGATAACTATGAGCAAAGAGAACCCGATATTCTAAAAGAAGAAAGTTGAGCTGAACTCAGACGCATAAATCCAAATAAAGCCATGGGCGTACATGAAACATCAATAGAAAACAAGGAGGTATTCTCTCACCACAATTATTTAACATTTATGGAGACTGTGTGATGCGCAAAACACTGGAAGAGTGGGAGAGGGGAATTACCATCGGGGGAAGAAGGATAACTAACTTACGCTACGCGAACGATAACTATCTTTGCGGAAACTGCTCTGAGCTCCTTGAACTGCTGACTAAACTCGAATATGAAAGTAAACAAATGGGACTCAGCATTAATAAACAGAAAGCAAAAATAATGATAATTGATCGAGGCAACAATAACCAACCTGGGATTGTCACTATCGGCGATTAGAAGGTAGTATCACAGTTTGTGTATTTGGGCTCCCTCCTAACCAACACTGGTGACACAAGTCAAGAAACTAAACGTAGAACTGAAATGGCCAAAGTGGCAACCAGGAAACTTCACAAAATCTGGAAGGATCACAACATAACCATTAACACAAAAACAAGGGTAGTCAGAGCAATAGTTTTTCCCAATATTTCTATACAGCTCAGAAACTTGGACCATAAAAGAAAACAACTGATGAAAATAATATCGATGCCCTGAAAATGTATGTATGGCGAAGGATTCTGAGGATATTGTGGACCGCCAGAAGAACTAACATTTCCATACTCGAAGAACTTCAAGTAGAAGAGCATTATCTACATCGATTCACAAGAGAATCCTAACATATTTCGGCCACATAGCACGGAGAAACAACGACAACCTCGAACGGTTGGTAATACAAGGAGAAGTGCCGGGTAAACGACGCAGAGGAAGATCCCCTATGAGATGGGCAGATCAGATACGGCAAGCAACCGGACTTACACTCCACCAGGCATTACACGAAGCAGAGAAGAGAACGGAGTGGTGGAATACTGTGCAAAATATTTGAATGGAGTCGTGTCACGCCATCTCGGTAACGGAGACAACGACTGAGATGATGATGATGATGAATATGCGTAGGTATGGAGATGACACGCAGATTTATTGAAAAATTTTAACATCCAATTTTAATCAAGCGATGGACAAAATCTCTAGTGACTTACAATAAATATTTAAGTAAATTGTCAACGAAATATTGTCTGCTTTTAAATACATGTAAATCCTGTGTTTTTCTGTTTGGCAGAAAAGTCCACTGCAAAAATATGAAATCTATAATTACAATTACAAGGAATAGCTTAATAATACTAAAAAATCGGGAGTGTGCTCCCCTAGACTTTCTCGCATTCGCCTTGTTTTCTAGCAAATTTGAAAAGTTTATTGCAATGTATACATACAGCGATAAAATTACATTTTCAGGTAACCACTACCTGTTTAGGTAAAGTGTCACTTTAGGTTAACCTATCATACTGAAATTTTATATCTGGGAGTTTTTCTCAATAATAAATGTATGTGCAAAATTTCGTGCAAATACCTTGAAGCAAACTGGTACTTTACTTGAATGGATACCGCTACCTGTTTAGGTAAAATGCCACTTTCGGTTAACCGATCATGCTGAAATGTAATATCTGGTAGTTTTTCTACATAAGAAATGTACGTCCAAAATTTTGTTCAAATATCTCGAAGCAAACTGGTACTTTACTTGAATAGGTACCGCTACCTGTTTAGGTAAAGTGCCACTTTCGGTTAACCGATTTCGCTAAAAATTTGATAGGAATCTACAAATTTTGAATAATGACTATGTACATAATTTCAAGGGTCTAGCATATTTCGTTTTTAAGTTATCGTGTTCACACACACACACACACACACATACATGTACCCGTATATTTATGACATTTGTGCATTAAACCCATTTGTGGCACTAGAGAGAAAAGGCACATAAGGAGGTAGCTCTATACAATAGTAATTTCCTCACGAAGTCCCGCCCTTTTACACACAGTCGTTATTGCTCCAGAACTGCCTGCATCAACCAAACTTGTGACACGGATGTCACAAAAATGCATAAACTATCGAAGGGTTATAGGGATAGTATATGATGCCAGAATTATTATAAAAATTCACTTCGTGGGTATGGTAACGCGCATGTTTGCCGAAATTTTCCAATGCATTTTACATATTGCATCAACGTTATTCTGTTTCAGTTTCAGTGAGGTGAGTCGTTTGCTGATAGAAACGTGTAAATGTGACAGATTTATCATTAATAAGAAGATTTAGAAGTAAGTACCTACCTAATAATTATCTACGTCTACTTTAGTTTCTGTTATCAGCAAGTGTGCACCTAGGTATTGGTAGTTTGTCTTGGTTCCTCTGATTTACTTAAATTTTACTCAGCACGGCCATTGTGGCATAGCCGATGCTGACTTTGCTACAGCCCACGTCACGGTACTCTGTCAGCGCATTTCCTGGGAATAATGAGGCAAGCTTATAACTTGGTTATTATTCGAAATACAAAAATTTAAAATAATATAACAATAAAATTCTTCAATAAAAAAATGCCTAATAGAATTTTTCCATTTTTCGTATACTTTTTACAGTAGTAGGTTTATGTTTGACTACTGCGGACAAGCAGTTATAGTACCGACAAGTAAAGCTTGTCTGGTACTACATATCGAAATAGTTATTAACGTCATTAATCCGATATACAGGGTGATTTTAAAATGTTTCGCCAAACTTTGAGGTATTATTCTACACACCAAGGCAAGTAAAAAAGTCCACATAAACGTGTCCGAAAATCGCACGTTTTCAAGTTACGAGCCATTTTTGAATTTTAGAAATAAATCGCGAACTATTAAAAAATATTAAGGTGGCTGGAATACTTGCTGTCAAAATCAAACAGAAAACAGTTAGGCGTCTTATCAAAATGTACTCAAATGCAGAATTAGCAGAATTGCCATTTATGAATCAAGAAATCGATTTTCAATTAATATGTGGGCAGGTATCGTGGGAGATTGTTTGATAGAACCCTACATTTCGCCGAATCGGTTGACAGGTGCGAATTACCATGATTTTCTGGAAAATGCACTCCCAGGCCTTTTAGAGGATGTGCCTTTACAATTACGCCAAGGGATGTGGTTTATGCATGATGAGACCACCACATTTCCTTATATTTGTGAGGCAGCACCTATGGCAAGTTTTTGACAAGCAGTGGATAGGCCGAAATGGGCCTATTCCATGGCCGCCGCGGTCCCCAGGCCTTAATCCGTTAGACTTCTTCCTTTAGGGATATTTAAAAAGCCTCGTGTACACCACCCCCATTAATACAGTAGAGGAGTTAAAGCGGCGTGTTAACGATGCCTGTCAAACTGTTAAGAGGAATGCCAGGCGTTTTTGAAAGAGTAAGACAGTCATTGAGGCGGCGATTAGACGTCTGTGTGGAAATGGGTGGTGGACATATCGAACATCTACTCTGAAGAAGGTTTGATTTCCCAAATTCAAAAATTGCTCGTAACTCGGAAACGCGCGATTGTCGGACACATGTTTATATGGACTTTTTTACTTGCCTTGGTGTGTAGAATAATACCTCAAAGTTTGGCGAAACATTTTAAAATCACCCTGTATAGCAAATAACGGACGCGGTTGAATTTTGTAATCCGAGGTGATAGCCGATGTTTATAATCAAATCTGTTATTTGCGTATGGACTGTGTGACGTTCAAGATTTTTCGTAGTACCTACAACGCAACGTTTACATTTTAAGAATAATTTATTAAACATAATTTAAAAATCAGGTGATCCTTAACAGCCTGTGGCGGTTATGGATGACTTTGTTTTTTAAAGATTACATGGGGTTCTTAACGGCCGGCAGCCGTTATGATCATTAATGGTCTGCTGCTGTTATGGATGACTTTTCATGCATTTGTTTAGTTCAGTTGAAATACAATATCGGTATAGTATTACGAAAAAGGGAATTTTTCAATTCGGTTAGAAATATCAAATTTCTTATAAGATTGTGCCATTTTAAGTGGGACACTGTATATAGGGTGGTCCAACACTTATCACACCTCTATATATTTTAGAAGGGTGCTTAGATACAACGGTTGATAACAAAAGCTAGTTGAGACGGTGTGTACTATAAACTATACCACACAAAAACAAATCTTACTACTTTTAGGTACCGTCGTCCTATTATTTTTTTTCAAATTAAAGAAAACTTTTTTTCAATTTAGTGGTTTAATGTGCCTTTTAACAACAGGGGCTTATGGCACATAACAAAATTACAAATATATAAGTACATGTTGACAGATACATTAAATAGGTTATTCATAGATTTAAATTCTTCATATTGTTCTGTTTATTGGTATCTGCAACACCTATCTCCCCTTACATAAGAAAATGTTTGATAACATTTAAAAAATATTTTTGCAGCAGTAGGCTGTGCTAAATTAAAGCCGCTTTGATTATCTGATTGCTAGCATGTAAAAATAAATATTTACAAGACCAAAATAATTCAAATACTAAAAAAATGTGTACTGTAATTATCAATGTGTTTCTTCATTCCTTAATAACGAATAGCATTTTCACTACTTTTTTCATAATAACTCGGTCAATAATATGGAATGTTTTTATGCTAGTAGCTCAAAACAGATTTTTTTCTACTCGTATTTGTCTACGAGCAGCGATAGGGACTGCCGAACAATTTTCACGTAATGTAAAATACACTACTTTCATTTATCTTGTGGTAAAATATACTATTCTACATCGTCAAAAAATACAAAACAGGGCCTGCTCTTAGTCCTATTTTTTAAAATTGAAATAACATAGTAATAGTATTGTACAGGATGTTCAAAATTTGGCATAGTTATAGGAATAATTCTTTTAGTTGTTGAGCTACAGTAAACCCAACAGCACGATTATTACAGGTCAACTCTTTGAAAGGAATCCAACGGTCAAAAAAAAAATTCCCGTTCTTCTTTAGCCTAAAAAGTGAAATTTTTACCAATTTTATTAGTTGCCGGAATTAATTTCTTTGTGAAAATATCTAAAACCTCTATCAAGACTCTTTATTGATATTTGTAAGTTGAATACATTTGATTACAATGTATTTTTTTTTATATTCACGTCTATTTTCAAGTTTCAATATAAGTTTTGTTTTTGCAACATCGAAGAGAGAAGAACATTTTGTAGTGGTGATAAAATCAATTATATATTCCCTTATAAAAGAGCTTTTATTGTAACTCAAAAACGACAATGGACATAAAACATACGTATGCCAAGTAATGTTATGTACAAATTCAATAATAGCGGTTTTAGATTTTACGCACAGGTTTGTTTTGAAAACATTAATAGAATTGCTAAAAGTCTTACTTTTCAGTCACAGTTCGAAAATAAAAGCGGATTGCCCATACTTTTTTTTAACATTAAGTTTGTCTTGAAAAAGCATATTGTAAATATGCTATTGTTTATAGTAATTTTCATATAACATGTTACACCAAATTTGGGACACGCTGGCTGTTTCTGAACTGTATATTATGATATTTTATTTAAAAAACAATATATACATTTTTTTTTAAATTTCTTAACTAAATGTGCATTTTTAGGAAAACAAGCAACGAAGATAAAAAGTAAAGATAGACGAAGGGACTACTCTGGAAGAAAACCATGGTCTAACGAACAACAAGAAATAATTCTGAAGGAATTTAAAACATTCATAAAATCAAACAGCCTTCCCGGCAAAGAAAAATGCTGTGCACTAATCAAAGATTATCCATTATTAGGAGACAGAAAATGGTCTGATTTAAAAATTTTCATAAAGAATTATTTAGTTAAAATTAATAAAAAAACTACTCATGTAAAATGAACCTTCCGTCTTCATTTTAATTATGTTCTTATATATTTTTCTTCTTGTAATCAAAGTTTTATTTGTGTGAAATGCAACGTAATAGAAATAAACTAGCAGTCCAGTGAGACAAATGTCTCATTTAATAAAACAAAAAAGACCGTCCCGGACGGACCAGCGTCACGGACGGACGGAAATCACGTGATTTCTCGAAAACCGGAAGTGTCACGTGACTGAAATTCAGTTCATGACCTGACATGGCCATTCCAACCATATAACTTTCATAACTTTTTTCTCTATCTCTTACGGTTTGGCTGCTGAAACAGCGTCCCGGACAAAACAGCGTCCCGGACAGACGGAAATCACGTGATTTCTCGAAAACCGGAAGTGTCACGTGACTGAAATTTGGTTCCTCGGCTGACATGACCATTCCAAACATATAACTTTCATAACTTTTTTCTCTATCTCTTACGGTTTGGCTGCTGAAACAGCGTCTCGGACAAAACAGCGTCCCAGACAGACACGTCTATTAGATAAAGGATTATATAATTTACTTTATTTTATCGTTTCCCTTTTTTTTTCTATGAAATTTCAAAATTAATAGTTTTTCTAATTTCCTTGAATCCCATGATCAACTAATTTATTTATGCTCTAATGTTTCTTAATATGTCTGTTATTACTTACCTTTTTCATTGGGTACAGATACAGAGTCCGCTAATATTTGGTATTTTTAGATAATTAGAAAAATAAGTAGAAGGTTTTTCAAAAATATTGATGGTTTTGCAGTATAAGAGCAACATAACAAAATTCCCCGATTTTTTAAAACTAAAATATGATTAATAGTAAAGCAGCAAACTGTTGTAATGGAAAGTTTTACATATTTTTTGATACTGTAAGCTAAATATATATTTTTATTTAGCTTCAGAAATATAATAAAACAATTTAATAAAACCATTAATTGATTTTCTCAGAATTGGAAAGCAATACTTCTTCTTTCTTCAACATAAAGAGAGATCCTAAGATATTACCGTTGCATATAGCTGTATATCTATTAACACTAATATGTTAAACCTACTCCGTTCATCTGATCTAACTAAAACATAAAGAAATGAAAATGAGCATTTTAAATTGCGCGCGCAAATAACTCAGATTTGTAATCCGCACCAAAAATAAATTGGTGGCAATCAAAGACACTAGTTTTGTAATCTTTGGTGGCAATTGCAACTTGCGTGCCGCGTGCTGCGCTGCAGTTGCAGCATACACTCATACAGGGCAATTAGTTCGGATCGCAAGAAGTGTGTAACATAGAGGGCGCCAACATATAATGATGCCATAAATAGGTTTTAAAATAGTAGAGATTTAAACCCAACTGTGGCACATCATACACAACTCTAAAATGGTAATATTTTGCAACAAAACTCCTCCCAGTAGGGCGGAAAATTTAAAATGAAATTATGATAGTACTGTAACTAGAAAGTAAATGCAAGTTTTGTTGTGACATCGCTGTGTAAGATGCCACAAATGCAACAGATGACATAGTTCAGCTTCATTCACACACAAGATGCCACAATAAATGCAGTACAAACACACATACACACACACAGACATAATTCGAAAAATGGTTTTTTCGGACTCTAGGAGGTCTAAAACGTCAAGATTCGTCAAAATCTTGAAGTCGATTTTTTTGACGATTACAATACTTTCTCTATACTACCCTATGCGAGAAAGTAAAAAAGAAGGATCCCAAAAACCTGGGCCTTGTCTAGTTTTAGATACAGGACTGATACAATCAAGTGTATACAAAAAGCATAACTGAATCTAAAGCTACTGCATCCACATAGATTGTATCTGACTAAGGATCAAAATAAAATGCTGTGTGATGCTCTAGTGCAGAAGTCGGCAAACTTTTTTTAGAAAGGGCCAGAACTTAAAATTTGTAACCTCGGCGGGCCAGGTAGCAAACTCGAAGAGATGTACATGAGCAATTCTACTAATAGAGCAACAAAAAACAGGTTTTTTTTTTAATTTATTGGGAAGTGATATTTAAACGTAATATTTAGATATATATACTATACATGCTAACACAAAAAAAAACGAAGAAAATATTTCCATCTATTAATAAACGTATTATAGAGGTGGTTACATTTTGTACTAATGCGATGAATGATAATATTTCATTATACTGAATTTCAAAATTAGTACATCCTATCATTAAAATTGTTTGCAAATGGTCATCTGTTAATAATGATCTCTATTGCGATTTTACATACTTCATTTTCGAAAATGTCCTTTCACATTGATAAGTACCCCCAAATACAGATATAAATCCCCGAGCATATGATTTTAATTGGCCGTATTTATCTTCTGAAAGATATTTATAGAATTGGGTTAGTTCCATATCTTTAAATTTCATTTTTAGCATATCATCATTTTACAGTTCAATCACTTCCAATTAAAGGTCTGACGGAAGCTCCTCAATTGTACAGCCAAATGAAGTTTGAAATATGGAAATGTCTTTTGGACTTGCATCAAGATCCGAAAAACGCCGCTGTTGTAACTGTAGTTTAAATTCAGAAAATATATCCGTCTCGATTTGTTTTTTTTTTGAATGAGGATTTCGGTAATAGAAAATTTTTACAGCATGGAAAATGGTCAAACTTGGTTAATGTGATTTTTGTTTCAAACAATGCAAATTTTTGGCGATATGACTACGATAGAATACAGTTCACATATGAGCACTGTTTTGCCTGTAATTCTAAAGTTAAATTCGTTAAGATATCCCATGATGTCTGCAGCAAAAGCTAATTTTCATAGCCACTCATTGTTAGATAATAGTGGTTGTGGGCAGTTTTTTTCATTTCTATTACTTTAGTCAGTCCATTTCTATGTCAGTGGTTACAGCTTGTAATTTGATTTATTTTAATTTTTTCTTGTAAAAACAGTATTAGCCCGCGGGCCGGATTAAAAACAGACGGCGGGCCGGATATGGCCCGCGGGCCGTAGTTTGCCGACCCCTGCTCTAGTGCTTTGCCAGTTCTCATACTGCTCAGAGATATACTCACCTCGCCTAGATTATGATTCTGCTAGAAGGGTACAGAGTTCAAAATGCCTGCTTAAGATTTATTTGTATTTGTAAATTTTAAAAAATTTCACAAAAATTAATAAAAGCTAAAAGGCTAAACATGCAAACAGACGCTTACTACATACAACTTCATTATATCATAAAGTTATAAATAAAAAACTGCCTCATCTATATAATAAGATAAAATTCCAAACAGATATATATATATATATAACTTAAACTGAAGATACAAGGGTCTTATATACAGGGTGCTTCTAATTCGAGGGCAACCATGGGCGATCTCAGTTATTATAAATGATAGACTATAAATTTTCGTTTTTATTTTTTATTGCTTTTATTTGGCAAGCTAGGAAAAAACTGAAACCACTTTATAAAAAGATACCATTGGAATAATCAAAATGTAAAAACAAACGAACCGTCAGCTTTTTATTAATAAACTATTTTACTAAACGAAAACAACAAGAAACAAAAATATTACAAAATACAGGGCTACAAATAAATTATAGTAAATGCTCAAATAAGGGTCCGTTTTGATCGACACATACACGAGCCCTTTTTGTTAAAGTATTTATGGCCCGATTAATACTTTTTGCGGGAATTTGTGCGCAAGCGGCTATTAATCGGTCTTGTAGCACATCAACATTTGCATATTGGTCCTTATAAATTTCATTTTTAAGCGTCTCCCACAGAAAATAGTCCAATAGACTCAAATCGAGCGAGCGAGCACGCCATTCAACTACACCACGATTTCCAATCCATTTATTTGGAAAAATCTGGTTAAGATATTGCCTTACTATTGTAGAGTTGTGTGGTGGAGCGCCATCTTGTTGCCACCATAAATCTTGCAACTCATTTAATGGAATACCATCAAGATAGTCTAGCAATTGACCTCTTAGAATTTGAAGATATCTCTGTGCATTTAGTGTTTCCCGGTAAATGTAGGGTCCAAAAATTGTATTATTCCATAAAGCAGTCCACACATTAAATCCAAATCGGTGTTGTTTTCTGATTTGTCTGTTCTGTCTAGGATTATCAACTGACCAAAAATGTTCATTATTTCGGTTAAACGTTCCTAAATTTGAGAAATGACATTCATCGGTCCAGATTATTTGACTTACAAAATTTCTGTTCTCACTGGTCCTTTCTAATAACCAATTGCAGAAATGTAAACATCTCTCAGTATCACCTGCATGTAACGTTTAGCTGATATGTATTTTATAGGGATTCATATTAGCTGTATTTAATATTTTCCAAACTGTACTTCGGAGCATATTTAAATTTTTAGAACTTTCTCTAGTTGAAGTAGTTGGATTATTAGTAATCTAAAATACACATTAAGAAAATATTCAGTTTAAAGTTACAAAAAAATACCTCTCGAATAACCGCATCCCTGTTTTCTTGTAAAATTCTTGTTCTGTAAGTCTGTCTAGGTTTTTCGAAACTCCCATATTCGGATAAATACCGGTGTAATTTAAAAAAATAAGTTTCATTTAGTTGATCCCTTTGAGGATAACTATCCGAATAAACAACAGAAGTATTTCTAACATTCCTATTGCAAGCGTAATAAATCTGCATCATATCACGCTTCTCTGCATGAGAAAAAGGCATTTTACAGCAACACTTTGAGACAATTTATTACCTGATGCAACATCAATTTTTTTTACAGTTTAAAACGCTTCGCTTGTTGATTTTCCAATGGTATCTTGATTGTAAAAAAAACCTTGAATTGAAAATTCCACCTTGTTAATGAAACAGAGTCAGATTATATATTTTAGAAATGAAAAGAACATTTATTATTATTATTATTATTAATGCCTTTATTAATTTTATATCAACTACAATAACATTTATTTATATCTGAGGCGAAGTTTAGCCTAGGCGCCATGTCAGCGCCCGCTGCTCTTCCACTGGTATAAAAATCCAAAATGGGGCCCATAAGAACTATAAAAGTTGATGATGGTTGAAAAGAAACGAAACGTCGTATTTAAAATTTATGATCGTCGTTAAATGGTGAAGAAAAAATGGCTGTAGAAAAGTGGTTTCAGTTGTTTCCTAGCTTGCCAAATAAGAGCAATTAAAAATACACAAGAAAATTTAACAATTCAGTACTTCTTGAAAATTTCAAGAACGAAATAAGATTTTTTTATTTCTCAACGGCCTCTTGTTCAGCTTAAAAACGCTCAACTTTGCCAAATTTAAACTTACCCTCTATCATTTATAATAACCGAGATCCCCATGGTTGCCCTCGAATTAGAAGCAGGGTTGGCAAAACCCGGGTTTTTTCAAAAATTATCTGCCCGCTGGGTTTTTTCGGGTTTTATTGGTTTTCGGGTTTTATTGGGTTTTTTCGGGTTTTAGATAAATTCACTGTTTTTCGGATTTAGGTATCCTATGTAAAAATCTGAATGAATATTAATATTTATTTTTAGGTAAAAGGTAGATACTTGGATAATTTGTAATTTACTTATAAATATGTAAATGGGGTTACATGTATACTTAAAAGTAGGTTTATCAAATTATGTTCTACAGTAAGGGGTTTCCACTGTCCATTGATTCTGAGCGACTTTCTTCCAGGGATTCCCTCATTCAATGATTTAGAAAGTTAGATGTGGTCATCACACAACTTTCTTTTACTGCTTGTAAAATTTTAATTTTGTGACTTTCAAAATCGATACTTCATAAAAAAACTTTTGACAAAAGTTATAGTTAATTACCTAATATTAAAACAGTTTGTAAAAAACATTATTCCCATTATTTTTGAAAAACTGTAATTTTGCGATTTTTCAAAAACTATACGTCTTACAAAAAACTTCTTTAACAAAAGTTATAGATAATTACGTGATATAAAATTAAGCGTTACATTACTGTCGAGAGATTAAGTGCCTAACTGAGATGCGAAGCGTCGAGGTTCATTTTATATCGAGACAGGTATGAAACTTTTCACCGTGGTATGTATACTGTTTTATTCACAACCACTTTATTGTAAACAAGAATTGTAAAAATGGATTTGACAGTTTTTCAAAACTGCCGTTAAGCTAATAATAATAATACACTGCGGATAAAATCTGTTGTCATGACAGCAGCTGGGCAATGACCACTTCCCACCCGCTGTCATGGTAACCTATTTCCCGCCCGGGGTGGGAAGTAGACATTGATAATGGCTCATTTTCCAACTTATTAAAAGGCAGTAATGACCTTATTACAAATGATTGTGAATAAAATATATACAGGGTGTTAAGGAAGTCGACGGAAAAATTTCTAGGGGTGAATCATTGGCCCAAAATATGATGATTTAACTCAACTTACCTATATACAAAGTTGCTTAGTTTAGCCGCTAGAGGGCTTTAAAAATTATTAGCTTTTTTTAAATGTTTTAACCCCTGTATAATCACTACCAATTTTTTTTCTGGATAATTACTTTAATTTAAAAGCTTTTCCCTCTCTTACAAAATTTTAGTTGGGTAAACGGTTTAGCCACAAAAAATATTCTCTAAATCCCTACAAGCCTAGTGTTAAGTTACAATTCAGATTCAGGCTTTTAGGGATTTAGAAAATATTTTTTTGTGGCTAAACCGTTTACCCAACTAAAATTTTGTAAGAGAGGAAATACTTTCTAAATTAAAATAACTACCCAAAAAAAATTGGTAGTGATTATACAGGAGGTTGAAAAAATATGGATGGATAATTAATTGTGACAAAGTTTTTAAACACCCTGTAATTTTCGAAATTAAAGTTTATTCCACAAAAAACGGTAGTTTAAAATGAATAAAATCTATCAAAGATTTTTCGACTTATTTGAAAAAATTAAAAAAAGCTAATCATTTTTAAAGTCCTCTAGCGGCTAAATTAAGCAACTTTGTATATAGGTAAGTTGAGTTAAATCATATTTTGGTCCAAGGATTTACCGGAACCCCGAGAAATTTTTCCGTCGACTTCACTAACACCCCGTATATATTGCAGTGGTTATTGCTATCTAAATGATAATTTTATTTTAAATAAATAACTAGAGCTACCAAAGCAAATATTTTTAGTTTGGGTTCGTCAAAAAACTAATGAATTCACTAAGTCTCTCAGGGATAATTAAAAATAAGCTGTATAGTAACTCAAGTTTAAATAAATGATCGTAAGCCCCTGCTTGTGATTTAATCTACCTGCAATTTAAATTTTGTTGGCTAAACTCACGGCAGACATGAGCTCTTACTCAAGGTATGGGTTCACAGTTAGTTTTTGAAATTTATTCGTACGCCACTGGAGCGTAGGTCAAATGCAAACTAATATGCTTCACTCGAGCTAATCTGTCACAAATTTACGTTATGAAATTTATCAAGTGCTGGTCGTTCAGTGTTTTTCAATATTAATTACAACTCAGTGAGCAGATCTAACAGGTAATTTTAAATTCTCCCGCTTAATTGAAGCGTCAGTAGCTCGTCTTTTGTTTGTAAGCGAAAACACAACTTCGTTGTTTCTCAAATAGACGCTGCAGAATCCTAAGCTCACTTCTACATTTTCCAATTATCCGATCTAGGCTAACTGAAGGTTTGAAATGCCTGGAACAGCTTCGGAGCAGCTTTCTTTATGTGTCCGGTAAGTTTCAAGTCCGTAGCATTTAAATTGGCTTCATAAACTGACCTTATAATTTGACGCAGGCAGCGCCTCGATGCTCGGAAGGGTCGAACTGGGCCAAATCTCCTGCGGGGGCGCCTGGAATGAAGTGCCGTGCATGCAGGAGCTAGATGGTGCTATTATTTTTAATGTATTTTGATATTTAATAGTGAAAATCTTAAATTAATTGGAGATGCAAAAACTAAGCTGTCAGCAATAATTTATTCAATTGTTAATTTTTTTAAAAAGTCCGTTATAAACAAATGCACATCAAACTCATAAAACGGATATTCGAACTTATTCAACTTAGGTACTTTTTACAATTAAAATGCTTAAATCTAAAAACTTTTACAATAGTAACTTATTTACTAAATTGTCCTATAATTTTGCAATTAATGTCTTTCGATATTTCTCGCACTGCACTCTTTTAACAGTCCTTTCGCATATCAGTTGCACTGATTAATTATTCATTTCGCGCACTTCCTTTTTTAATAACTTTGGTGTTCAAATAAACGTCCATTTCATTTTGCACTTTTAAGTCAATTCACTGTTTGGATTCCAACTAATCTTGAATATTGATGATCCATTTTTTTTATTAATTGCCTTAGATCTGTTATAATTTGTGCTCGTTGCACTTTTCTCTTAGCATTCTGCTTTATTACCATATTATAATACGCTCAAAGAGAATTTTTTTATTAATGACTTATGACTTGCAAATACACTCGACAAGCATGTAATAATTATTTTCATTATCGATTCATTCTTAATTGGATTGGCTTTAACATTTCACCATCCCCTTTATTATTTTAAATTAATTAAATATTGGGTGAATCCATTCTCTACGGTTTTGAGCTCTGCCTTTTTCCTTATGTTATGAAATTAATTTACTTATTACTGGCATTGCTTTGCAAATGTGATTACTACTTCAAGTCTGATTTATTTTACTTATTGCAATTAGATACAATCTCCCATTCTGAGCTTATATGAAATATTCATTACTTTGCAGTGCTCACAGAGGTGGTATTCAGGGCTTAAAACCATTGCAATATGTATTCCTATTATTAATTTTTGGGCCCAAGGAAATCTTTGTAAAAATGCAAAACTATACTTTCTACAAAACAACTGCTCAAACGAAAATTGTAAATAATTGCATAATATATGCTTGTGTTCTATGAAATTTAATTTTTATTAAACAATTATAAAATTTCCTCACAAAACGGAAAAAACGAGAGTAAAGTGTCCCTTCTGGTTGCCTCATTTTAACCAAAAATCAATAGGCCCTTTGAATTTATATTAGAAACAATGGTATAAATTTTCAGGCCAATCCATTAGCTGACAGACAGACTCGCAGACTCACTTCGAAAACTGCAAAAATCACTAGATTGAAAAATATTATGAAATTGTTATTAATGGAAGATTTTATACCACTTACAGCTTTAGAATACCTTTTTGTAAATTTTTGAAAAAACCCAGATTTAGTATAAAACCCGCGGGTTTTTTCAGGAAAATCATGCCAACCCTGATTAGAAGCACCCTGTATAAGATTTTTTCCAGTATGAGATTTTACATGTGTGACAAAACTATTTTTGTAGGCTGTTTTTTAATCACAAACAGAAGAAGTATACGGGTTTTCACCTGTATGAGTTTTTATATGTGTGACTAAACTCTTTTTGTGGGCAGTTTTAAATTCACAAACGGAACAAGAATACGGTTTTTCGCCTGTATGAATTTTTATATGTCTGACTAAACTATTTTTCTCGGCAGTTTTAAATTCACAAACAGAACAAGCATAAGGTTTTTCGCCTGTATGTGATTTTATATGTGTGAATAAACTCTTTTTGTAGGCAGTTTTATATTTACAAACAGAACAAGAATAAGGTTTTTCGCCTGTATGAATTTTTATATGTCTGACTAAACTAGTTCTCTTGGCAGTTTTAAATTCACAAACCAAACAAGAATACGGTTTTTCGCCGGTATGAGTTCTCATATGTTCGACTAAATGATTTTTCTGAACAAATTTGAATTCACAAACACAACAAGAATAAGGTTTTTCGCCTGTATGAATCTTTATATGTGTGACTAAACTCTTTTTGTGGGCAGTTTTAAATTGACAAACAGAACAAGAATACGGTTTTTCTACTGTATGAGTTCTCAGATGTGTGACTAAACTACTTTTCTGAACGAATTTAAATTCGCAAACAGAACAAGCATAAGGTTTTTCGCCTGTATGAGTTCTCATATGTTCGACTAAATGATGTTTCTGAACAGATTTAAATTCACACACAGAACAAGAATAAGGTCTTTCGCCTGTATGAGTTCTCATATGTTCGACTAAATGATTTTTCTGAACAGATTTAAATTCACAAACAGAACAAGAATAAGGTTTTTCGCCTGTATGAGTTTTTATATGTGTGACTAAACTCTTTCTGTGGGCAGTTTTAAATTCACAAACAGAACAAGAATACGGTTTTTCACCTGTATGAGTTTTTATATGTCTGACTAAACTCTTTTGGTGGACAGTTTTAAATTCACAAACAGAACAAAAATATTGTTTTTCACCTGTATGAGTCCTCATATGTTTGACTAATATACTTTTCTCAACTGTTTTATATTCACAAACAGAACAAGAATATGGTTTTTCGCCTGTATGAGTTTTTATATGTGTGACTAAACTCTTTTTGTGAACAGTTTTAAATTCACAAACAGAACAAGAATAAGGTTTTTCGCCTGTATGAATTTTTATATGTCTGACTAATCTATTTTTCTCGGCAGTTTTAAATTCACAAACAGAACAAGAATACGGATTTTCGCCTGTATGAGTTTTTATGTGTGTGACTAAACTCTTTTTGTATGCAGTTTTAAATTCACAAACAAAACAAGAATACGGTTTTTCGCCTGTATGAGTATTTATATGTGTGACTAAACTCTTTTTGTAGGCAGTTTTAAATTCACAAACAAAACAAGAATATGGTTTTTCCCCTGTATGAATTTTTATATGTCTGACTAAACTATTTTTCTCGGCAGTTTTAAATTCACAAACAGAACAAGAATACCGTTTTTCGTCTGTATGAGTCCTCATATGTGTGACTAAACTATTTTTCTCGGCAGTTTTAAATTCACAAACAGAACAAGAATAAGATTTTTCGCCTGTATGAATTTTTATATGTCTGACTAATCTATTTTTCTCGGCAGTTTTAAATTCACAAAGAGAACAAGAATACGGTTTTTCACCTCTATGAGTTTTTGTATGTGTAACTAAACTCTTTTTGCGGGCAGTTTTAAATTCACAAACAGAACAAGAATACGGTTTTTCGCCTGTATGAGTCCACATATGTGTGACTAAACTATTTTTCTCGGCAGTTTTAAATTCACAAACAGAACAAGAATAAGGTTTTTCGCCTGTATGAGTTCTCATATGTTTAATATTAATTTTCTGAACAGATTTAAAATTACAAACAGAACAAGAATAAGGTTTTTCGCCTGTATGAATTTTTATATGTCTGACTAAATTAGTTTTCTTGGCAGTTTTAAATTCACAAACAGAACAAGAATAAGGTTTTTCGCCAGTATGAGATTTCATATGTGTGACTAGTCTAGATTTTACTGCAGTTCCATATCCACAAATAGAACAACAATAAGGTTTTTCAACTATATGGGGCTTCATAGGTATAACCAAACTCTGTGCTGTTGAATTCTGAGCCATATAATTTTGGCCTGTAATTTCAAAGTCACATTTAATATCAATTTCCGAATAATTATTGATGTCATTACTGCTTTCAATGATTTCTGGTTTTATAGAAAATTCCTTAATATCGTCATTGCCATCTAAGTCTCTTAATGTATGCAGTGAAGTGGCTGATGAACTATAAGAACTATTATCTGCTGCTTCTTGGGTAGTGGTCATCATGACCACTTTATTGTCGGCTTGGAAAGTAATAATTTTTCACTCAGTAATATACGATTACCAGAACTTTAAGACTTCAACACCTGGAACAAGTAGGTATTATTAGAATTAGCAAATTACACATTTATTTTATTTTGGAACCATAAGTTAGCTTAGTGGCCCTCGATTGTGGGCCAAATATGGCTTTTATGGCCCAAGTGTCTATGAAGTTGCTAAGTAATTCGATATAAAATATAGCAATACCAACAATCTACACAGTATTCATAGCATACCAAAAATGTACAGTGCTAGCATTAGCCTGTGCCCAAAATACTAAAATCTTGAATTTTGCCCATTTTGAGAACTAAAATAAAACGTATGCACCACATGCATAATCAAGATTATAGCTCTCAGGCAATTTAAAGCACTCCACATAATCTATTGATGTATAGTATTCCAACCAGAAATTGGAAAGCTATTTAAAATCAGACCAGCATTGAGAACAGTAAGTCACTTCGTAATTTAATTCATAAAATAACTGTTTTATTGTCATTCAGTGACACTTCGATAATAACCTTCAAATTTGACATATGCCTTGGGAATTTTGAAAGATTTTCAACATTTTCTATGGTAGTATAAGGTTTTAAAAACTGAGGTTAAACAAATACAGTGTGTCTTAAAATGAATTACATCTAGTATGCTTTGAATATACCATCATCATCATCATGCCGTTCAATCCTTGGGATTATGGCAAACACTGCGCCGCAGCGTTTTTTGAATCCTTTTCCTGAGGTGGATTAATCCTCTTTTTCTGTTGTCGTTACAGCTTGTGGTGGGTCCTGGCCATGTTTGTAATTTTCTACCAGTTCTTTCTGTCTCTACATTGTGCTTTCCAGTCTCTTATTCCCATTGCTTTTATGTCTTCTTCTATTTCTTCTCGCCATCTTTTTCTAGGTCTTCCTTTAGCTCTGGGCCACATTGGGGTCCACTGTGTTATTCGCCTGACTATTTCTGTGGGTTTTTTCCTCATAATGTGTCCTGCCCACTGTAAGCGTTGGGCTTTTATATGTCTTACAATGTTTGCTTCACCTAGTTGTTCTTCTATTTCTTTATTCGTTTTCATTCTTCTTTCTCCTTCCCTTGTTATATTTGGCCCTAGTATCGTTCTCATTATTTTTCTTTCTATTATCTTCAAGTCTTCTTCTTCTTTTTTATTCATTATTGTAGTTTCCATGGCATATGTTATTATAGGTCTTATTAAGGTCTGGTAAATTTTTATTTTAGTTTTTTTACTAAGCTTTGTACTTTTGAGTAGTGCTCTGTTTATGCCGTACGCCTGATTTGCTTTTTGAATTCTTTCTTTTACACGTTCCTTTCCTGTTTGCCCTATGGTCACTCCCAAGTAATTGAATGATGAGACTGTTTCGAAATTAAATGTTTGCACTGTCAGGTATTTTGACGTTTCTTTGTTTTTCCTCCCCAGTTCCATATATTTCGTTTTGTCTTCGTTTATTTCCATATTAAATTCTTTTGCTTCTTTGACTATCTTTTCTATTTCTCTTATTAATGCTTTTCTTGAGTTTGCGACTATTGCTACATCGTCTGCGTAGGCTATTATTTGACTTTGGTTTATGATGATATTCTTCTGATTTAGCTTTGTCTTCCTTATAATACTTTCTAACACCAAATTAAACAGAGTTGGCGAAATTGAGTCCCCCTGCTTTACCCCTTTACTTATCTCAAATTCATCCGTAGTTATTCCCTGAAATCTCACTCTTGCTTTTGTGTTTTCTAAGCTCATTTTTAGAAGGTTTATAAGTTTTTTTGGTATTTCCAGTTCTTCTAGTGCTTTCATCATTTTTTCCCTATTTATACCATCGAATGCTCTCTTAAAGTCAATAAATACTACGTAAACTTGTCTGTTGTGTTCGTGCGATTTCTGAAGTATTTGTTCTAGGGTGTGTATTGCGTCAATGGTTGATCGGCCTGGTCTAAACCCGTTCTGGTAGTCTCCCAGTATTTCTTCCGCGTAGGATTTCAGCTTATTGTTAATTAGGTTTGCCAGGATTTTATAAGTTGTATTTAGTAACGTTATTGCCCTATAATTTTTGCAATCTTTTTTGTCCCCTTTTTTGTGTATGGGCGTGATTATTCCGATGTTCCATTCCTCGGGCATCCTGTTTTGCTTCCATATTTCTTCTATCAGTTGTTGTATCTGTGTGTGTAGTTGTTTGCCTCCATGTTTTATCAATTCTGCTTCAATTGTATCCTCTCCGGTGGCTTTGCCATTGCGCAGCCTTTTTATTTCTTCTTCTATTTCAGCCTTTGTTGGGGATTCTATACCTTTATCTTCCTCTCCTATTACTGATGCGTTGTCTTCATCTTTGTCTTTATCTCTTCCTTCTTCCTTTAATAGATCTGTGTAATATTCTTTCCATATGTTCCCTATCACTTGGGATTCAATCTCGATTCTGCCGGTTTTATCTCTTATTCCTTTTACCTTTATACTTGGTTTGTAGTTTTGTGTCCTTAGTTTTTGGTAGAATTGTTTTGCTTTATGGTTTGAATTATAATTCTCTATCTCGTCTAGCTTATTGTTTATCCATTCGTTCCTTTTTCTTTTATATATTGCATTTGCTGCGTTTCTTTTTATTTCATATTCTCTTCTGTCCTGTTCTCCTTTTTTAATTATCCATTTGTTTCTTGCGCTGTTTTTTTCCTTTCTGGCTTCTTCACACTCCTGGTCGTACCACTCTTTTCCTTCGTGTCTCCTCTTTTCCTTTCCTATCGCTTCCTCGGCTGCCCTTGTTATATTTTGTTTTATTTCTTTCCACCTTGTTTCTATATCAGATGGATTAGTGTGTTGGTTTTGTGCATTTTTTATTAATGCTTCCTCGTATGTTTTCTTTGTCTCCTCTGTTCTGAGCTTTTCTATGTCCCATTTTTTCTGGTTTTTCTTAGTGCTGTATCGTCTAGTAAGTTTTAAGTTTTTTAATTTCGTTATCACAATGTAGTGGTCCGTCTCCACCTGGGCTCCTCTATATGTTCTTGTATTTGTTACATTTTTGTGTATCGCTTTTGTTGCCATAATGTGATCAATTTGGTTTTCTATGTTTCCTGCTGGGTGTCTCCACGTTACTTTGTGTTTTATCGGATGCTCAAATTTTGTTGACAGGAGCTTCATGTTAAAAGAAGCGGCTACTTGGCATAGTCTATGACCGTTATCGTTTGTCTTCTCGTGTATTGTCCCTCTTCCATTACCTACTACTTCGCTAAGGTACTCTTCCTTCCCTATTTGCGCATTTGCATCTCCTAACAATATTATTTCTTCGTTTTTTGGTACTTCTTCGCAAATTTTATTTAAGTTGTCATAGAAGTTATCTTTTTCCTGTTGGTCTGCGGTTTCTGTGGGTGCGTATATATTGATGATTGTTATGTTGTTTTCTTGCATTTTCAGTCTAAGTACAGCTATTCTTCCGTTCACAGGTACGAATTCTATTATGTTGTTCTCTAGATTTCTTTTTATGTAGAATCCTACTCCATTATTCCCTCGTTTTTGTTCTCCGCTATAAAGAAGCATAAAATCCCTTTTTGTTACGTCTCCTGAGCCTTTCCATCTTACTTCTTGCACTGCCGTTATGTCGATATTGTATCTGTCTATTTCTCTTCTTATTTCTTCCATTTTCCCTACCGTGAGCATCGTTTTAATATTCCATGTGGCTATGATAATTTGATCCCTTTTCTCTTTGTTTTTCCGATTTCTTTTTTTATATATTTTTTTGTCGTTTTTGATGCTTGTGTTAATTTTTGTATTTTCTTTCTCGTTTTCCTTTTTCCTAGCCTCTGTCGTTACCGTCATCCGTCCTTTATTGTTTTCTGTTACTTTTTTGGATTATTTCCTGTTTTTGTGATCTTGAGTAGTTTTTCTCTCAAGTCCACCCCTTCCGTGTTCTCTGGAGATCTTTGACTTATAGTTCTTCCTCTTTTATTACCTACCACCTTCTCTATTTGTGTTTCTTCCTCATTGTTGAAGGGTTTCATGTTTTCCATAGTACTAGCTTTTTCTTTGTTTCTTTCGTCGATCTCTCTCTCATCTCCTTCTGTGACTGGTATTTCTGTTGCTTTTAGCTGCTCTAGGGAGTATGCGTCTCCATCTACTACCAGTTTATTGTATCTCATCAGTACGTGATGTCCTCTCGACCTAATTGTTTTCACGTATTTTACTAGCTCTTTTCTTTGCTCTTGCACTTCTCTTGAGAAATCTTCTTCTATGTATATTCTGGTTCCTTTTAGTTTTTTAGTTTCTCTTAATATCTCCATTTTCTTTGACCAGTTTCGTAGTTCCATTAGAATTGGTCTGCACCTCCCCGTTCGTTGTTTTCCCAGTCTTCTTATTTCATTTACTTCTTCTTCCATTCCTGTTGGTATTTGCATATCTCGTAGGATTACTCTCACTATTTCCTTTAGTTGTAATTCGCTCTCTCCCTGGTGTTCTTCAGCACCGTGAATTATTATTTTCTTTTTCCTGAGTTCCCTTTCCATTTCTTCTATTTTTTTACCTTGTTGGAGTAATTTTTGTTTAAACTGCAGGTTATCTTCCCGTAATTGTTTGTTCTCATCTCTAACTTTGTTTAACTCTATTTGGAGTGTATCCATTTTCTTTTCCACACGCCGATCTCTTTCTTCCATTATATCCAGTTTGGAGTTGATTTTTTCTAATAGTTCCTGCATTTTGTAGTTTTCACTATTTGCTTGGGTCTCTTTCGTTTTGTTGTTCTCGTGCTTGATTTGTCGTTTTTACGTGTTTTAGTATTTAGATTATATTTACTTTTTGTATATTTGGTTAGGGTGTTGAAACTCAAATTTGCCAATTTTGGAGTACGAAGCTATTCTTTATTTACTGTAGAACGTGAACGCGTCGCCACCTTTCCGTGTGTTTATATACGGCACGATAAGGAGCCGACCCGGATCAACTCCGCGAAGGTCGTCGCCCGCTTCTTGCCGTCAACTAAATTCGAAATTTCACTTTTATTTGAGCTCGTAAATCAGCTGTATTCCTTTCAATTAGACCAGGATGTATGACCTTTTATTGCAGGTATACTTTCCTTTCTTGTGGTTTTAATTTCTTTAGTACGGCTCTGCGCGTTGTTTATATTCGGGCAGCGTCTGTTGCTTGTTTATTTATTCCCGCGCGGTGCAGCTGCAGCCAGCCGGCCGACCCGTCAAGGCCAGCTGTTGTTGGCGCTTGCTTTCTAAAATCGTATTTTGCTACTTAATACTAGTCCTACCTTATATCTGTTTATTGTAGGGTATTCTCTTTTACGTTGTTCACTTGATTACACTGACACTTTTATATTAATAGTCACTTTTTCGCCAAATTTCGCTTATTAACTCGGAGCGGCTTTCACACGTGCAACTTCTTGCCGAGCCAGGACCCGCTTCTTGTTTTATACTATCTATTATGTACTTTATGTGCCATTAAACTTTAAAATATCACTACCATTTTCCGATAATCTATTAAAGTAACTACTGTAATAATTTCAAAAAAATATTTTATTTCCTCACATCCCATTGTGCGACTCAAACTCATAAATTGTTTTACAAACCCAAACAATAGATGCCAACGCAGATAAGGGCTTATGGCGCAACGGCGAGTGCACGCATCGCAAATTTGGAAGCACTTCATCTTCCTTCCGCTTGTTGTTGTTTCGCTCGTTATCCCTTGCTTGCATTTACGGAATGTAAAATAATCGGATGATATTCCGATTTTATAAACATTCCGAAATGGAACATTCGGATTATTGAAATCATCCGATTATGCCCATCACTAGTGGCAACCCTGGAATGGTTCAGAACAATTCGTTCAACTATATAAAGTTGTATATTTTGGCTCAGGTTGGTGCGAAAATATACTGGTTCAACATGGTGTGGTTAATATGATAATATGAGTAATTCCAACTTCTTTATTTCTATGTATATGTTACTGATTCGGTTCTCCCACCCCATATATACACCCGAATATGCAATTCATTTATATATATATATATATATATATATATATATATATATATATATATATATATATATATATATATATATATATATATATATATATATATATATATATATATTGCTAGTTTAATACAGTTTACAACCGTTTCTCGCATCCTAATCTCCATTTCTTTCTGTCGCGCCAGTCGTGTTCTTGGAGTCCTCTGTTTTCCATAGCTTTCCAGCTTTTTCTAATTTACTATTACAATTTTATGAGGAAGACTGTGTTTTTATCACTTTTACTTACTATTTAACCTCAGTGTGAGTATGGACCAAATCCGAAAAAAATAGCCTAGACCTATTGGAGATAATTTTTGAAAAACATCCGAGCACTAGACGTTAATCCAATATAGTGTAATATAGATAAAAGCCTTGAGTGATTAACAGTGTCGAATGCTTTTGAAAAATCAAGAAGTATCAGAGCTGTAATCTTACCGCAAGTACCAGTACCAGTACCAGTACCAGTAGCATTAATGATATCATCATATAATAATATTTACTAAGGCGGTGGTACAACTAAATCCTGGTCTGAATCCAGATTGAATATTAGATAAGATTTTATTTCTATTCAAGTGATTGCGAAGTTGAGTGGAAACAATTTTCTCTTAAATTCAGTTGGAGGATTTACTTTTGGTATGGGAATTACAAATGCCTTCTTCCAGCAGTTAGGAAATACAGAATTTGTTAAACAATAGTTGAAGATATGAGTTAAGAAAGAAAGAAGAAATGGAACATATATATTTATAATTTTTATGGAGATGCCGTCAAAGCATACATAGCGTATGCGGAAACTTCAATGTTAAGATAGGCTTAAAATCTGATGAGTCGTAGACAGCGATGGGAAACTTCGGAACTCCATAGAGAAATGAACGAGGCAAAACACTTCTACAGTTTTCTATTGCAAAACAAGCTATTCTTCTATAAGAAAATAAATAGAACATGGACTTGGAAAAGTCCAGATGGTAGAACCCGGAACGAAATAGACTTCATAATAACTGATAAAAAAACAAATATTTAAAGACGTTCTAGTGCTGAATAAATTTACCATAGGTAGCAACCATCAAATGGTAAGAGCCAGAATCCAGATAGATCTGAGGATAGAGAAATACAGCATGATACAAAGAAAACGAATACCTGTTTGGACTAAACCAGACAACATCGTAGGTTATAAAAACCGCATCGATATCATTTTAGAAAACTGAACATCAACCAACGAAAACGTAAATACATTAAACGACCAAATAATAAATGCCATCACAAAGAGCCAGAAAATACACTGTACAAGAAACAGGAAAGACGAAAAATCACCTGCCAGACAAAAGCACTGATGGAAGAGAAGATAAATGGAAACTAACGAGAATGTTGATAGAGTGGGAGTAAAGCTATCGGAAAAAACATTAGGAACGATAATAGAGGAAAGCAGAAAATAATAAAGCTCAGAAACAGCAAAGGAGAGATAAAGACGAATAGACAATATTACAAATAGTGGAGTTCTACAAGGAATTATACAGAAGTCGACAAGAAGAAAAACCATGAAGAATTAACACCAAGAAAAGGCATATCAAACCAAGGCTCAGAGGATTTACCAGAGATTACAACTGCAGAAATAAAACACGCTGTTACATCCAAAAACGGTTCTAAACGACAAAAACAACATTGGTTTCAATGTAAATACTCTTAACGACACAATCGTTAAATTTATCCAAAATTTCAGTTCTACTCTTCGTTACGATGGGCTGTAACACAAGGGTCCGGCTTTAGGGATGTTCAGCGAGAAGAGGCGGGTTCTTTACTACCTTAGAATTAGGGTTACAATTCCATTAAACAAGATAAAAGATGTTAAATAATTGAGACGCCACCACTTTCGGACTAAATCGGGAAAATCAGCAACACAGGTAGGCTCACTTTGAAAGTGGAAGGAAGTGGGCCCAGCTTTCTACTTCTGGTTTGGCACAGCTTGAGGCGGCGACTGCAACAGCTTTATTTAACCTACCTTTCGTCACACTTGCTTACAATCGTCTAAATTCCTGTACATCAAAACAAAACACAAATATGCATGCAAACACCAATGAAAAACGTAAGTATGTAATTAACAATGAACTCTATTGAAATAATAAATATGTAAATGACAATGAACATGAACATGTTTACTAGTTACAGTTAAAATATATGCAAGAGGGGTCAGTCATGTTAAATGGCAATGTTTAAACAAAACACAGCGATAAAATGACAATCAAACGACATGGCTACATTCCAAACAGTCATGACTTTAAATTCTGCACAAAGGAACTACGTTACATGATCAAAATGATCAACAATCACTCAAATAGTGGCACAACAACGTTTACTTGAACTTAAAATGCAAAAACAACATATAAACATTAAAACTTGACGGTATTGTTCAACACCTCACAATTTAAATCAACCAATGGCACAATTTGCAAGGAAACACTTTAAAAATTACTTCACTGTAAATGCTATTGGACAAAGCTTCGCCGGAATCAACGACCCACACCTCTGAACGGTCTGAGTGCCCGCTGATGATTGATCCTTCAGCCAACGATGCAGGAACGGAATAACTAGGCGCACGCTTGATTAAAACTCGTTCTTTGTTCCACTCACGAACGTCACAGGAAAATTCCAGTTGATGAAATCCTGATTAAGCAGATGCCTGTGCCCGCGGGAAATTTTTGGCCTATCTGAACGACAAAATTCTAGGAATGCGATAAGGCACAATGCATCGCTTTGCATGGGAGAACAAATTGCGTCACCCAATCAGGAATAAAGCTCAATTCATACCACGCCGGAGTAAACTTGAATTGATCCTAAACAGCCTACAAAACTTTAGCATTTAAAATGAGCGGAAATAAGGATCGTATGGAGTAAAAGTTTTACTACAATATTGAATTATAATGGTATATAATAATGGTGAGGCACTAACACCCCATGAAAGAGCTTGGCCTGCAAGGCGGAAAGTCAGAACTTCCGTACCTCACTATCACACTCGGCTGTCGCGTGTCAAATTCATGACACATGGTGATGTGAGCATCACGCATTAGACAACCACATTATTAACCCTTGTTCTTTCGAACGTAGGTCCCCAGTTATTTAAAGCGACTGGGTAGGCCGCTCGCCAGGCATCAATCTGGGATTTGAACTCCAGACTTCCGCACCGCAGTCCAATGCTCTAACCATTGAGCTACGCTGGTCCTATTGAATTATAAGCATTGGCTTAAATTATGCGGAAAAAATACAGGACAGCGCTGAATTCCGAAAATTGTTCTTACAACACATTGACAAAAAGACTCCAGGAGAAGACGGAATTGTTAACCGAGGCACTAAAGATCGAAGGACCTCTACTCATAGAGAAAATAAGAAATCTACTCAACCTATGTTTGCAACAAAGCTCCATACCTGACAGATGGAACAACTCTATAACTATTATACTACACAAAAAAGGGGAGACGACCAACCTCGAAACTATAGTCCAATGAGCCTGTTAAACCACTTATACAAATTGTTCACCATGGTTACTACATTCAGACTAGAGAGAAAACTCGATTTCGACCAGCCAAGGTAACAGGCTGATATTCTACTTCCAAACCTTAAAAGTCCTTATAGAAAAGTTATTAGAGTATAATCGACCATTAGTGCTAGCTTTTGTGGATTTTCACAAGGCATTTGACACAATAGAACCCAACAGTATTGTCAAAGCCCAAAGCCCTAAAAGAGAGACTCATTTACTATGGATATACTAAAGTCATATACATCTATAAAAATGCAACCATAAACATCAGATTACAACATCCAGAAAATTAAAATCAAGAGGTGATTCAATGTCATCTAAACTATGCACTGGCGTACTAGAGCATGCATGCAAAAAGCTTGAATGGGATAATAAGGGAATAACAATAGATGGCAAAAAACTAAACCACGTCGTTTCGCAGATGACATTGTGTTAATAGACGAAATAAGGACAATGTTGACAGAACTTATACTTGTTTGTGAAGGTGTCGGACTAAGTATGAATCTGTCCAAAACTAAATACATTACAAACTTGACACTTGGAGCGAGTCTGAATATCGGCGACATTGAAGTGGAATTGGTCGAAAAAAAATATCTATTTAGGCGATGAAGTCAGACAATCAAACATGCGAGCTACATAGAAGATTAATTCTCGCATGGGCAGAATTCGACTCCTTAAGTGCAGTGTTCAAAAGTGATATCCCCATTACATTGAAGCAAAAGGTCTTTAATCAATTAGTAATCTCGGTACTAACTTATAGGGCTGAAACTCTAACCCTAGCCCAAAAAACAACCACAAAACTAAGAGTAGCTCAAAGGAGAGTGGAGAGATCGATACTTGGAGCAACTCTCAGTGACAAAATACGCAACGAAGAACTACGAAGGTGAACTGGAGTACGTGACGTAATTGAATATATAGCAAAACTCAAGTGGAATTGGGCAGGGCATGTAGCCAGATTCAGAGCTGGAAGATGGACAAAAAAGTAATTGGGTGGAGCGAAGTAGGGGAAGACCACCTACTCGATGGACGGACGACATAAAGAGGATCACTGGCTACTGGATACAGAGAGCGTAGGGCAGAAACGAGTGGTGACTTTTAGGGGAGGCCTCAACAGAAAATAAAAAAGTTAGAAATTTCAGTGATAAATAATCATTTAAAAAACATATAATTTACAGCAACATGAGACGATGCGTTAATATCAAACTAAAATGTGAAAAAATATAAGAAGTGAAGGGAATGAATAGTTCAACAAATACAAATTTGCAATTGCACCATTAACTGTCTACATCACTTAAAGGAGTCTTGTATTAATTGAAAATTTGAAAAATAAGATTACAATGCGCTTTCTTTAATATTTCTTAGATGCTGAATCTTAGTGAAACAAAAGTGGCTAATAGCATAGAATAGATAATCAGAAAATGTTTTTAAGAACTTTGCAACATAGGCGAATATAAAACTTAGAAAACATTTTATCAAAATTAATCTAATTTAAATATTTAGCTTATTTGTGATGCCAAGTTTGCATTTCCCTGGAATGGAATTAATCAGTTTTCTTCGTATCTTAAAAATTCTGTGAAAGCAGCAATTAAAGATGAATTTTATCAATTTCCGATTTTTTAAATTCTTTCAGAAAATTATAAATCTCTCGAAAGACAGAAGGTGGCGGCTCTTCTCAAAGCCTTGTCAGACCATTTTTAATTTTCTCTTTCATAATTATTTGCCTTGGTTTATTTGTAATTTTAAAGATTTTGTACACAGCTTTGTTCTGGAAAGTTCGTCGAACTTGCACCTGGGCTGTCTTGTCGATTGTAGCGTGTTTTAAGCATCGAATTTAAAACGCGACCCTGCGAGACGACAAAGAGGTATTCGCTTCATCGCCTTCTTTCCTGTCTGCCGAGCGTGGCGCGAGCTAGTTCGTTGAGTCAGTCAGGAGCCAGCTCCGGTCTTGGACGTGTTGTTTGTGCAGTTACTGCTAGCAGATTTTCCAGGAGCGGCTCCGCCGTCCTCCGCGGCCCTTGGAGTCGTGGGGTAGCGGCACGGCTTTTATTTTAAGTGTGCTGTTACCGCCTGGCGTGGTTGTGGTTTCGCAGATAGTTTGTTTCCAGTAATTTGGCCCGTTGTTCTTCTGATGTTACAGCAAAGTTTGACGTTGTTCGTTTCCATTGATTTGGCCGGTGTTTTATGTGCTGTTATAGCGGGGTTTTGTTCGTTTAGAGTACTTTACGGGCCGTCAAGGGTGACAGTTGTATATGTTGTTTGGTGCCCCTGTTTTTGACCGACGCTCTTGAGTTATCGTGTGCCGTGACGGCGATTTGGCACCTTATAGTGGGATAAATACAGCGAGAGCGTGCTTTGGTCACCGTCTTCATGCGATCGTTTCGTTGGGCCGCATATTGTGTCCTGCGAGGGGTTCCTTGGTAGGCGTCTTCAGCACTTACAGTCGTAGCCTTTGCGACCTTCCCTGCGCTGCAACGCTGCGAGGGGAGTTCGAAATGGTACCGAAATTTAGAGCTAGACGAAGCTAAAAGTTAAAGGTAGCGTGTGTATTTTTTGTACTAACCGCTTTATCGTTATCATTGACAAGTTGCCAACTTATTTACCAAATACATTATTAGTCCAGTCAAATGTTACACAAAAAATGCGTGAATTAACATTAAATGGGGTATTAATAATTTTTGCAGAGGTGTTGCGGACCATTACTGGGACTACAAATCCAGATTTGCAACCCTCAGAAACCTGTGCTCGCTGAATGGCGGTCGAAAAACAGCAACTTTTTCAGACTTTTTTCGGTTTTTTGACAAGATCTCCTAAACTATGCGTTTGCTGGAAAAAATGTTCCACTGCTTTTTTAAAGTAAATTTAATTTTCTACAAAATAAAATCAAAATCGTTTTTGTAAGTTATATAGTTATAGAGATACAGCTTTTCAAAGATTGACCTTTTTTCAAAAAGTGAAAATTTTAAGTTTTCTGCAAGTTTCTAGTTGGGATACCGAGAAAATATTAAAGCTTATTAACTTCCCTACAATTTTCATGCTACTGACTTTTCTGTAAGGCGTGTCATTTTGCCGGTATCCCAACTCGAAACATGAAGAAAATTTAAAATTTTCACTTTTTGGAAAGAAAGGTCAATCTTTGAAAAGCCGCATCTCGATAACTATATAACTTACAAAAACGATTTTGATTTTATTTTGTAGAAAATTTAATTTACTTTAAAAAAGCGGTGAGACATTTTTTCCAACAAACGCATAGTTTAGGAGATCTTGTTAAAAAACCGAAAAAAGTCAGAAAAAGTCGCTGTTTTTCGACCGCCATTCAACGAGCACAAGTTTCTGAGGGTTGCAAATCTGGATTTGTAGTCCCACTAATGATCCGAAACACCTCTCCAAAAATTATTAATACCCCATTTAATGTAAGTTCCGATGTAACATTTGACTGGGCTATATAGCGTAATCTATCAGGCGATGTTAGAGTAGTTGCTTAGATTTAATTAGATGATTGTGACACCAATTTCCTTTTAATGTTGTAACAAAAGCGTGCCGGTTAAGAATCTAGTTCATCAGGATGCATGGTAAAGTTAAGACGCACTAATTCAATCACTAATCAGAATGCTAAGTATTTAACTTAAAAATTATTGAAAGTCTAAAAGTTAACCTAATATTATTGCTCGCTGTCGCTTGGTTTACAGTTTTATGCCGTTAATGTTTGATGTGAAAGCCTTTTCGCGCCCTATACCAATATTTTCAGGTGTTTGGACCAATAGAACGGTTTATTGAACGATGCCTTATGATTTACTACGAGTTTGTGCATGCTTATTTCCAGGTTATGTTATACAGATTGTGGCAGGCAACTAGGACCATAGCAAAAGCAAGGAAACCTTACGTGTGGCCGAAATTGTATTTAAAACATTTAAAAATCGAATATATACCTTGTATTTATAATGATCTTAACGACCTACAGCTATCGTACATTGATTGTTCGTTTGTTAAACACAATTACGGCCACACGTAAGGTCCCCTTGCTTTTGCTATGGTCCTAGTTGCCTGCCACAATCCGTATACTGTGTAAAGATAAATGTAAGGCGAAGCCTTAGTGTTTAAGCGTTGCAGGTAAGTCGGTTGCGCTCGTCGCTGCAGCGTGGAGGTTATGAGGCTGCTACTATATTCGACTCCCGTTGAGCTTTGGATTTCACCAAGGGTCTATCTTTGCCTTTTCGTTTTTAGCGATGAAACCGGGTGGCGCTCATTTAATTTTATCCATGTTTACCGCCCCTTTGGCCGTTGCCTGTAGCTAATCTCGTGTAGGACCCTCCTTCGCTCCACTAATGTCTAGTCGGCATATCTTGTTGCGGGTTGGGCAACGGCCCTAGGTGAGTCATAGTCCCGATTTAGAGAAATACGTAATTTTTGTGTGCCCGGTGTCGTAAAAGTCGATTTAGACCGTAACAGCTGTGAGAGCACAGATAAGAAATAAAGTGGTACGTGGATTCACTAAGTCGCCTACATTGCTAGGGCAGTTTTCTTGACTCACACCTGTAGGAGCAGTCTTCTGACAATCTATGTTGCTAAGGAATTCGAAGGAAGATCCTCGATTTTGGTTGGCAGGAAAAGGATGCCATTTGCACCAATGAAAGGTCACAATTGAAGTTGATTCTCGGTTTTAATAAATTATTTGTAAAATTTCTTTGTTTGTCATTTAATCGCTAATTAAATACATATTTTTTCCAACAAATTATTTATGCTACGTAATATCTTATCATATATCTGGCCACTGAAGGATGGCAAGTGATCTCCAGCCTTATAGAAATTCAGGGCACCACTTTAGTTTTCGCGATTGACGAAACTGAGCAAAGTGTAGTAGATGGTTTAAGTGACTGCGCATTTGTTGAACAGAAATGGGAAATTATTAAAAAATCAATCGAACAAGGGGCAAGAAATTTAGGACAAACAAGACGAACAGAAACAAAGATTTGGTTCGATTATGCGTGTAAAAGGATGGTAGATGAAAGGAAGAAGGCAGGGCTAACAATGTTAAAGGAACAAACCGAGATGTCAAGGCAGAGCTGGGCAAATTACTTTTACAAAGTAATTAATTACTAATTACCAATTACCGCCGAATGCAGTAATTTAATTACCAGAGATTCAATTACTCACAGGAAATAGTAATTCAATTACCAATTACTTAGTAATTGTAATTGTACAAAATCAATTACTTTTTCAATTACTTTCACTAAAAATTATTGTCATATACCTACTTGCATTTAGTAGAACTTTCTTGCAAGTTGCAACTATCATTAGTGTCGTGTCGATTCGTAATTGTAATATAAAAATGTTTAATTCAGATGTTTTATTAACTATAGTAACCTACATATCACTCTTGAAGGTTTTTTGATAATTAAATCTTGTAGCTACATGCACCGTTCACCAAAACCAACAGTTTTTAGTTTGTTTTGTGTAAGATCTAAGTAAATAAATAAATTCAAGGACAGTTATATAGGGTGTCCCAAAAAATGAGACACCGATTTGGCATAGGTTCCTTAGGTTATAATAAACCGATTAAACCTAATATACCTTAGTACAAAGTCCCTTCAATAAGAAGGTATAGGGACTTGGAAGTTCAAATTTGTATATATTTTTTATATTACAGTACTGGATAAAAAACCAGACACTTACATGTGCTAACAATAAATCGATCATCCCTATCGTTTGAGAACGATGACGACCCGATCCGACTCTTCGTATGTTTCTTCAGTTTCCTGGTATCGTACTATAACGTCATGCACTGTACTTTGAGCTGTGCCATCGATATAGCAAACACCAGTGCTGGTAGGGAAATTCCCTTTTCAGAGAGATTTTTTACCTTAAAAGGGATAAAGGGATATTTTTTCAAAAATGGTATAAAAGAGGAAAAAGTTGGAATAAATTATCAAAAATACTTTCCATTTAAAAATCATACTGAAATATAAATACTAAAACTGTAAGCACCTTCGCCAATCGTACATACAGGGTGTTCCTTAATGATATGCGAATATATAAGGGTGTGAATCTACATGAAAAATTAATGATAGTTTGCTTGATAAACTATGGCCCAAAAATGTTCCGTTACGAAAATACGGGGTGTTAAAGTTTTAGGGAAAAAAATGGAAATTAATTAATATTTTCGAAACCGCTTGAGATATTTCGGTGATATTTAGTACGTAACGACAGTTAATAAATGTGATTTTTTTCAATACAAAATAATTTTCAGCTTTAACAGTGGCGTGCGTACAGGTAGTGACTTCGATATTTTTGAAGATAAAAATGGTACGCCAATGGTTTTTTCTAAAATAAAAAATATTTTCGAATTCACCATTTAATTTAAAACATAAGAGCTCTCTCGAGTTATTTCCTGCAATGCGCCGTTTTTGAGTTAAAAAATAAAACCGTTGTATTGTCCAAGAAAATTAATCTAATTATTATTACTAGCAGTCCAGTGAGACAAATGTCTCATTTAATAAAACAAAAAAGACCGTTTTGCAAATAGAACGCGTATTCACCACACGTACGTATATGACGTCATTGTTGGTAGCAAACTACCAGTCGCATTCGCCTTGATAAAATTTGCCTAGAATCTAACCTAAAAAGTTCGGATTAGGATAATTACGATAATAATTAGTGTTAGAGACTGAAATTCGGTTCCTGACCTGACATGACCATTCCAAACATATAACTTTCATAACTTTTTTCTCTATCTCTTACGGTTTGGCTGCTGAAACAGCGTCCCGGACGGACGGACAGACAAGTCCATTAGATAAAGGATTGAAGAATACATTTTGCAATAAATCTAGTTGCCATGGAATATGTCACTTGCTTTTTACATCTGACATTTTCTCATAAATCTCTGTCGTTCAAGTCTGTGCGCTGTGAGTTATTTATTTTATTTTATATGACATATAATTAATTTTGCAATTAGGTACATTTTATTTATGTGTTTTACGCTGTTTAAATGTTGTTATCGAATTTTGGCCGTTTAGTTTAATTCCTCACTCAAAAACGTAATTTTCTGGACTTAACGCCTATTACACTTGCACGGCAGTATACCCCTATGCTAGTATATCGTTTAAAACAAGCAAATTGATATAAATAAATTATTATTATGAACGAATATCGTCTAATGAAGCTATTTTAAATTATATTTTTATCGTAGGTATTTTAATCTGTAATGTACTTACCGCAAATATAATTTTAGCGTCTTGCACAATAAATATTAGTGTCACTATTACAAGCTACAGATCACATCTACATACACACACCAGACCTCATGCACGCGTCGTACAAAATGCAAAGGTATTCGACTCGTCAGAGGAAATAGTAAAGTAGGCTTATATTGGTCCGGGAAGACCCTATTGCTATTTGCTTAATATGTATCTTAATAAGAGCTTACCTTAGTTTTTGCGGTCTGGAGATTTGGCACCCTATCGAGGTCAGTAATTCAGTAATTGAATACCACAAAGTAATCAATTACCTCAAGTAATTTCAATTACCACAGGTAATTCAAATACTTGTAAAGTAATTTAAATACTTTAGAGTAATTTAATTGCACAAAAGTAATTGAGTAATTGAATGTAGTAATTAATTACTTTCAGAAAGTAGCTTTCTAGTACTTTTTAACAAAAATGGCAATTCCCAATTACAATTACCACATTTTGAAAAGTAATTCAATTCCAAGGCGAATAAACAAAAAGGAATTTAATTAGTAATTTAATTACAAAGTAATTAATTACTGCCCAGCTCTGTGTCAAGGGTAAAAAAAAAACAGAGAAGCCAAGAGTAAGGCTCATGCAATCTGTAGAAACAAGAGAAGAGACATGTTAGAGGGAAAGATGGATGAGTTACAAAGACATTTTAGTGAGAAAAGAACCAAAAAATTACATAGAATCCTGAAACAAGAAAAACAAGGGTATCGAAAAGACGAAAACGTTAGAAAGGTGGGTGGAACATTTCAAAAAGGTTCTCAGCTGTCAGTATGTCAACCAAGCTAGTGCGCACAGGAGAACAAAGTTGGAATGCAGTTGAGAGAACCAACGATACAAGAAATACAGGTGATAGCGAAGATGAGAAATAATAACAGTCCGGGTTCAGATGGGCTGCAAATCGAGCTATTCAAAGTAGAAAACGGGAGACTGATTGAATCACTGTATTCACTAATCATCGAAATATGGAGGAAGAAACAAATGTCCACGGAGTGGTCGCTGTCAATAATTAATCCGGTGTATAAAAAAGGAAGTAAGCATGCGCTGCATAACTACCGGCCAATATTTCTACTAAACTTGATTTACAAAGTGCTGATGAACCTAATCAAGACGAGACTGCAATAGGAGACTGAACAAAAAATAGGTCAATACCAGGCCGGTTTTATAAGAGGAAAATCAGTGATAGACCATATATTTGTAATAAAGCAAATCCAAGAAAAGTGTGACAGGAAAAAGACCCAAGTATATAGGTACGCGTTTTGTTCCTGGACTTTAAGGAGGCCTACAATAGAATTAATAGGGATGCAATATACGAGGCAATGCGTTACTTAAAACTTTCAGAAGAGCTAATTAATTTAGTGATAATGATGCTGGTGAACACTGTTAATAAAATACGTTTTAGCGGTAGTCTATCTAAGAACTTTCGTAGTAACGTAGGGCTAAAACAAGGCGATCCAATATCTACTTTCCTTTTCAACATTGTGCTTGAGGCAGTCCTCAGAAAATGTAAAATACATTTGAGCAGCAACATATTACAAAATTCGCATCAGTGTTTAGCGTATGCATATGACCTCGTCGTGATGGCAAGGCCAAGAGAAGAACTTGTTACCGTTACGGCGACTATAAAAGAAGTAAGCAAAGGCCAACGGCTTCTCAGCCGGAGCTGGTCGTGGGTAAAACAAAAGACTCAAAAGCTTTAGCTGAAAAATAAAAACATGGGCGCCAAGTTGCTAGTAACCCAGCACTTTACTAAACAAAAGATACACTACAGAAGGCGCTACTAACCAAACCTGAAAATATAAAGGTAACGGCAAAGGCACAAATGAGATACGCAGACAAAGACGTCAAGGTAATATAATTGCGGCAAACAAAGAATACATGCACAATTAAAATACACACACAATATACGGCAAACCAAATCATATCACAAAATACATATCACAGTAAAGATAAAGCATTAGGTTAAATCTCACCAAAAATCTTGACCAAAAAATCTATATAAATATTGAAGCATAGTTGACGAGTAGGTTCGACTTAAATAGATAGTTAAAAACGGTAAGTGATAAATTAATTTGCGACACAATATTAGCATTAAGAATCACAAAATTGACGCTAAACTTGGCCAAATGCACTACTGAATAAATAGAAAACGGTCGAAAGCATCGTGGCTACGACACAACTGTTAAGATTGAAAAATTTAGAAAGGCGCGCGTTGAATGCGACCAAACACCCAGTATGCAAGGCTTAACTTTTAATTCACAAAGTCGCTGACACGGGAATCAAGATCTTGCTTCCGTATAAGGCGCTATAAAACCGCGAATTCACTACAATGCTAAACAATCCGCATTAAAAAGTCGTAAGCGAAAATTACACTTAATTTTCTTGCAAAGCAGGGCATATATTATAGTGGTATCCAACCTTAAATTAAGTCACTAAGGCATCGTGACGATCGAAAATGAGATAAGATTTTTCATGCACTTGCTGTACAAAAAAATACAGTACCGTTAAAACTAGGGCGAGGCCAGAGCCACCACCGTTTAGATTACCGAAAACGCTACAAGATAGCTACTGCAAAAATCACTGTACAATGACAGCTTCATCAACCACATTTCACAGGTGAGTTAACCGCTTAAAATACACATTAAAAACATCCGAAAGTTTATCGAGCACGTCGTAGCACAATCACGACAGCGCCTCCAGGAGGAACTCGGAATTCGAGGGATCGCAATGAAAATGTCAAGTAACCGACCTTTACGATGATTTTCCCCAACTGCAGTGGGCGTAGGCAGGGATCGAAGGACTGCAAAGCGGCCACGAAGCGGACGACCACCAGGTGACTGTCGGAGGAGGTTTCACAGGCGTTCACCTGCGCTATCCCTTCGTGCGTGCCAAGCTCGAGGGGGCTGCAGCCAGAGGCGTCGATTAGCCCTGGGTGCGGAACATTGCTCGAATCGCCACCAGATCAATGGACGTAACTCAACGAAAACTGCGCCTCCAAATAGGAAAGCCGTTGTACGTCACCGGGTAGGAAAAGCTAAAAGGGCAACAAGCCATAGAACCGAGCTGAATAAACTTTAAAAAAACACATACCCATTGTACATCTTTGCGGCTGCATTACGCCAAGAAGGGAAACATGTGCTTGTTAAAGCAAAATCCCCAAACGAGGTTTGGGCTTGGAAATGATAAAAAATACAATTCACGTGGCCTATTCCAGAACGCCCGTGGAATTCACAACACACCAAAAGTAATTTCCGACCTAAGATGCCATCAAATAAATCCAATTAAAGGTACGTCTCCAAGACGTTAATTTTCGAGGCAGCTGTCTTTACCAGCACAAAAATGGCGACTGGGAAGATGGTTTCCAAATTTTGGAGAAGGGGCCAGATATGCAACCCAACACAGATGCATAGCGTGAAGTCTACACTCCAGGGGCTTTTGAACATTACTTCTGAATTAAACAGCTTACTTGGATTAAAATATAGCTTGTAGAATATCTGAATGCTCAGTATTATTGTAGGCAAACTTAGGTTTAAATAAAGATAAGGCAAAAATCAGCTTTAACGAAAATTAGAGCAATTAATTAAATAAATAGCTGTAAATGACTTTGTTACACGATAAATTGCTCATTAAGACCCATGGGATGCTCGTAGCAGTGTCCGCCCTTCGCACGTACCCCCACAGCTCAAATGTCCGGCCAGAACTCAATCGCGTGGGAGGGTTCACAGGTTTAGGGTGCGTCTTGGGGCGAAATGCCACGACGGGGTGTCGATATCGGGTTATTAAGACAAGGTTATGGGGCGCCACGACATTTGAAAGATGTTAAGATTAATAAGTAGCTGACGACCGGTCAAACGTCGAAAACCAATCGCAGTAGCGTTGCGTTGCACTCCAAGGGGTACTCCCACGGCACTGGCTTTTTACACCTACCTTTTGGGTGTCCTTTCTCCAGTTGCTTAGGCCCTGTACAAAGGAATACATACACAACGCAACAAGAAACTCAATTCTTGTCAGTCACAATAATACACAAATAATTGAAATGAAAAACTAGACGTAAATTAACAGTGGGTAATCTATTACCATACTAGGTACAGGCCCGAAGGCAAGTGTGCAGATAGCAAATGCTACAAATTGGAGTTAGTAAACAATGCAACACAATAAAGGCTGAAGGCCAAGAAAGCGGCGCATCCGCTGAGAATATTGGTCACCTAGGTCCCGGAATACGCTAATTTAATTTGCCTCAAGGCTCTCCACAATTCCCGGAGCTAGGCTTCCATAGACTTATGCTGAAGGCTTCTATTTATATTACTTGACGATAATTAGCACGCGGCCTACAAATAGCATATACGATAGATTGAGAGTTCCAAAACTTCGCACGTCACTGTATAATACGCAATTCACTGTTTTATGTAATTACTAGTACAATACCTTGATTTACTGTTAGGGCTCCAAGCAACTGTGTTGTTGAAGTGCTGATGCCGGAAGATTTCGACCTGGAGATTCAACGCTCTGGCGATGCTTACAGAAGAGGGTTGCGGTAGCAGCTTAGATGCGGCAAGGGTTGATGAACAGGTAGGGACGGTTGACCAGCTTACTCGGGGAATTGTGGCGGCAAGATCCTTCGAAGAAGTAGCAGGGTGGAGCCAAACGATAACTCACAACTGCTCACCCTGTATATTGATGCTTTATGTTCGTTCCTATCACGAATCCGCCGACCTGGGCGAAGAATTGTACACACCGGTACTTAGAACTTTAAGGAAGGAAAAGCACTTATAACTGCCACAAGTCCGAGGGTACAACGCGCCCCTAAGAACTAAAGGGGTTGTTCTTTGTTCTTAAGTTAACTTGCACATCCGTGCGATAGCGAAGCTTAAATTGGACTCTCCGGGAGGGAACGCGCTGGACGCAGCGTAAATTCGATGATTGCGTCATGCGTAAAACTTTCCATAGTTGGGCAACTTACTCGGGTACATAAAGGATCTATTGTTCGAAGTGCTGACTTGCATTCGCCAAAATGCAGCGCGCAACAAGGCGTGGGGGTTCCCCCGTATGTCACGCTCATCTCGCCGGCGCTGTAATCTGATATCCAAGGCCTCGCCTTTTTAACTTGAGGACTGAATGCAAACTCCATCTACCAGCGATTTATTAAGTTACTTAGCAGGGTTCTGATGTTATGATCATGCGTTACAGCGTTCGCCTCTAGATTGAAGCAAATGCCTTAATTAAGATACTTTATGCGACAGATGTCGGGATCTGGCCTACATATGTGCCAAACAGTTCGAGAATTTGCGAAAGATGCCCGATGGCTTAAATTATGCTGCAATATGCGGGAGCGGAATGCGGAATTACACATAGGTTCTTAACGAAAATCGGGAGTCTTAACAACTTTTAGCCCGTAACAAACTAAAAGTCCTGGAAATTAACGAGAACAAATACTTAATAATGGGAAAGCAAAAGCAAGAAGATGTATTGTCATGGAAGAGTGCAACGGGTAATAAAGTATATAATTTTGAGTGCGTAAATAGTGTGGATACACCACTAACTGCTGGTCTTATAAAAACCACTAATCTCAGGTTAACTTTAATTCGTTGTTAAAACAAACAAAAGCTTAGCAAAACCTCAGTGCTTATGACATTGTATTCATTAGTAAACAAATTTTGATGCGCTTTTGTTTATTTTAACAGCGAGTTAAAGTTAACGTCAGATTAGTGGCCTTTATAAGACTGGCTGTAAGTGTCGAAATCCATAGTGACGGGAATAACCAAAGTGAAATTGAAAGAAGAAGCAGCAGGGTCTAGATGTGCAACAGGGACTTATTCAGGAAAAAGAACTTATCGTAAGAGGGATGTCTCTGTAATTATTTCCTTGTTTTGGGTCTCTTTTTTCGTATATAGGCTACTTTCTTCTCTTGCCATGCTCTGATGTAGATGCTTTGAATATAAAACATCAGGAAGGAGTGTTGTCAACTTGTAGCATATGATTGAACTACGACGGAAGTCGCCATTTGTAAAACTCATTTATGACTCATTATTGTGAGTTTCGGGTGGTTACGCCGGTTTCGTTGTAAACAAACTTGTAGTGAAAAATTGTTAGTTGTGCTTCTTGTGTGTGTTTTCAAACACCTACAACTACAAGTAAAAGAATAACGTTCCATCAGCAAGTAATAATCACATGCAATCAGTACAATGTAAACAATGTACATAACCTAACAAACTTTCACCAGTGGCGTGGTAAGTATATTTGAAAAAGGGTTTACTTCCTTACTTAAACTTAACAGTTTTGCTACCCATTTGCCTCGTGACGCCACTGGTCAATGTAAGCGGAAACACCTATCCGCCATATTGAAGACACAACTTGTTCCATATTTTTATATGGAACGCTTCTTCCTGAGGTTTTATATTCAAAGTGTAGATGTTAGTTCTTTTACCACCGAGTCGCTCAGAAACTTCAGCATTTCTGGGAATATTTCATTGCATCCTTTCTAATTTCAGTTTTCCTAGTACCTCTTTAACTTCTACTGTTATGTAATCCGTATGTTCATTATATAGCTTTCTTGAGGTTGATTTGTTATTTTATTACTTTTTGTTTCCTCCTGAGCCTAATAACTCCACAAATTACTCTTTTCATCGGTCAATGATATCTTTAACCTCTACTAGAGTTTCTCCTGTCTTGCTTTTGATGTCAGGGTAGGTTTTTTTTGTTCCTTAAATTTTTAATGTATGTATGTATTATCTATATCCTCATTTACCTTGCGGGGTAGAGGCTGGTGTTTTATGCCCTTGCATCTGGTGGTACAACGCTCAACTTGCCCCGGATTCGGGATACAAAGTTGGAGCGCGCCTTTTGTGCTTGCGCAGCAACCATTGTGTGATGTGTTGACATTGTTACTTTATCTCTTAGGTCTGTGGTTCTGAGTAGAGCACAGTTAATTTGGTGCCCAACTGTGAATGGTCTCACTGAGCCCGATTCCAATCGCCAAAGCTGTGGAAAAATTCTGGCCCCCGCGGGATTCGAAGCGAGGACTTGCTTAATGCAAGCTAAGCGCCTACCCAACTGCGCTACGTGGCTTCTTTTGATCCTTAAATTTTTAAGCGTTTTGTAAAACATCTTGACGTTTTCTTTGCCGTTGGTCTCTAGTCTTTCCAAATTCCTCCCAGCTTTCCCTCTTTGCTTCTGTTACTGTTAGCTTGGCTTTGTTTCTTTGTAGACCTGTTCACTCTCTAGTGTCTTGTTACTTAGGTAGTTTTTCCATAACTACTTTTTCTTCATTTTGTCTTAAACTTTTTGGCTCCAACATGCTGTGTGTTTTTACTTTTGCTCTGCTTTGTGGTTCCGCATACTTCCTCCGCTACTTTTAGTATTTTCATTTTCAAATTCTTCGACTTCTATATTGCCTCTTGATTCTTGTCTGCTTTGATTTGGTTCGAACTGGTGTTCCAGTTTTATTTTATTTTGTTTTAGAACCACAACCAGGCCTCTTGAAAATAATACAGCAGGTAACTGTCAACTTTTTATTTCAACGGCACAAACAAATTTAAATAATTTCATTCTTGGAGCAATGAGAAGTACAACTTTGCTTGACAAATGCAAACGACAATCTCTCCTCCTCCAAAAGTCCTATTTAGGGTTACCAACACTGTTATTTTGACCGAAGACTTCGGGTTTGGCAATCATTCTTCGGGTTTTCAATAAAATTCTTCGGGTTAACTAAACGTTTTTACTCCCATTTAAAAGCTCCAGAGCAGAAGTCATTGGTAGAAAGTGGCCAAAGAGATAAACAATACAATTTTAGAAAATATTTTCAATGTTTTCAGAAAAATGTAGTTTCGTAATAGTTGACTTAATTTCTGAGATATATTTTTGAAATTGTATTTAATGGAATGTAAAGAATAGTTTTGTTCTTTATTCCTATGATTTACAAAGGCCGAAAATTATGCTATGTGTAACTGGTAGGCTGCATCCCTCAATAAACATTTTTATGCTTGAATGTGGAAGCCAACTTGTATTTCCTATGTTCTATTATTAGATCTAATATTGTATTTTATGTAAGCAAATGTTTGCAAAGTCGGTCCTGCGCTGGATGCGAATTGTGAATTTTAGTTTTCGCGAGTGCAGCAAGAAACACGCTGTACGCGGGATTTTCAACTCATGCAAATTTAACAAAGAAGACGGCATTCGCACGCAGCCTCTTTTGAAAGCTGCATGGGTTTGTTCCATTCGAAAGTATTGTACGTGAATTGGCTCAGGGCGATATAAGTTCATTTTAAGCGACCTGAAAAAGCCTGTCAGCCAGCGTTTACTGCAAAACAGGTTAAAGTGCAGCGAACCAGCGTTTATAAATAAAAACGCCTTTTCCGAGTGTACTGTAAGTATACCTACCCATTATACTATATTTAAAGGCTCATTTGAAGCGTCTATTTTGAGAGGCGCCAACTCAACTGCCCTTTCGAGGCTTGCACGCAATCGGGGGTTCCCAGCATCATGTCCGCCAGGAGCAAGTGATGCCGTTTCCAAGGGTATGCAGCAGCCAGTTCCAGATAAAATGTTTTTAGGACGGCGTGATAAGGTTGCGTTTAACTGCAAGCTTTTGCAAGCATTTTATTAGCGAATAATATGTGTGTAGCTTGCACTTTAATTTAAACAGGGCAGATTTAAATAAGCATCGACTTCAAGCAATTTTAGCATTGTGTTTTTGTTAAACATTTTGACATTTGCGTTCTTTTAAACACAATTATTTCAACGTTGTTTTTGATGGTGTTTTACCATGTTCACGTTTGGGACATTCCTGCGAGTAGCCTCAAGCTACATCGCACGTAGGTTGTTTTAGAATTTAATTCTATTTTCTTTTATTTATTTTGTGTTTCTGTGTTTTTGTTTTTATTTGTTTTTGACGTCAATAAATTCTTGTCCGTTGTGTAAACTTAAGTATCAGTCCGACCAGCATTACTAGGGGAACCTGTTTTGGTAGATAGTGATATTTCATAAGCCATTAACTGACATATTAAGAGAATTTAATGTTCACTGAACTAAGAGATAAAAAGTACAAATAATTATTTAAATATGAAGGAGTAAGAGATGTCTTGGTCAAATTTAATTTCTCCACGGAGGGGTAAAAAATCCGTATTTTATTAAAATAATTAATCTATCCTCATCTACCTTAAGGTGTAGAGGTAGACGTATTTCATATGCTACTTAAAAAGATATATAATTTTTGGAATTATATATTTATAAAATAAAAAACTATTTTACCTTGATCTTTTGATAATTTTTATCCCATACTCCCCCCACCTCCGCCGGTAACGTGTACCAGATTGACTGGGTTTCGGAAAGAGATATTTCGGCGACCCTGACTCGTCTTGTCTCAGGCCATGTTCCTACATGGAATGCAGTGCCTGAACTTTACTTTACTTTACTCCCCCCTCCAAAATTATTTTCTTCGGGTCAGCATCGACTCAATGTTGGTAACACTAGTCCTATTTATAACCTTAACAAAACAATTGAATTATTGTAAGGCAAGGCAAACAAAGTACTCCCCTCTCATCTGCTATTCGTTTAAAATTAACCACCCCCACTACCAAGTTTGTCACTAAATTAATTATGGATCTGTACAATAATCTTAAATGTAATATAACCTTTCACAACTAACTTATACCTAAAAATAAACTACAATTCTATATCAAGCTCAAAAATGCTTTCTAAGGACATCAAAATTGACCGAATTCTATCAAAAACATTAATTTTATTAAATTTCCTATCTAATTTATAAACAATCCTAAAATTAGTCTTACCTAACTAATATATAACTTATTCTCTAACTATAACCATTGAATATCCAAATTCAAGTAGATTTACATACTTAAATTAATAAATTAAAATCCATTTGCCATTTTGATCAAAATTTGATTAATTTTAAGTTAATACTGATTTTTATTTATTAATAACTACAGATATGGCTTCTGCATGCCCTCTTACACCTTATTACATGTTTTGCTTGGCTTCGCACAATGTTCTAATACAAATTGATTTTGTAGGTGAATGTTGGAGCACAAAAGAACGTAATCCCTTTAAAAAAAAAGATCAAAGCCAGAGCGAGTGTAACAATTATACTTGCTCTGTCACCAACTACACTTGTCTGCAATTTCAGCCTCTTAGGACCGTTAATAATGGTGCAGTGTACAAACGGAGCCATTTTCAGCAGCCAACACAAACAAAGTCATGGTGAAGGTGTTGATGTAACCCTGTAAACAAACCCATGAGAAGTAAGATGACGTGATTGCGAAACTGTACCTTGCATAGCTGAAACTGGATCAACTCCAATCCATTTCCGTTATGACAATCCGAGGGATTTTCTCTCGTTCAGTGACTCAACATAGATAAATGTTAAGATTTCATTAACAATTACTGTAATAGTTAATTAACTTGTAGGTTTCCTGCCTTTTTGATCATATCTCGTGGAAAAGTATTAATTTTTCGGTGGAACCAGGTGGCGTGACCCGCGTCACTTTAGTCTGTAAACTTCATTTAGGTCAACGTGACAGATTTATAGCAAATGACAGCCAGCTTAGAAAACAATTGAAAAACGTTTTGGACACAGCTAAACTCGAGTATAAAAACAAATTGGGGAGATTTTATATCAGTTCAAAATTAATAGCGTATAAACTATGTCGGTTGAATGTTTAAGAATTAATAAGAAAATCTGAAGTTACATGTGTTAAAAAACAATTAATATAACTAAAATTAAACCCTGTATGTACCAGTGTACCAAAACAATGAAATTTGTGTATCAATTAAACAAGTTGGAAAAGCATAACTATTTTTATTTCAAGAATTTGTGTATGTGCGGGTGTGTAAGTGAGAGACAACAGAAGCTAATTACCTGGCACGAATTGTAAGCGAGGTTTGGTGGTTTCATCAACAGGAACTCAAATCACCAGCATTTTACAGTCAGATACAGATCACAGGCTGAATAACGGGTTCCACAACTACCAGCAGCGGTGTGCATTTGGGTAGTGGCATAGCACACGGTAGTCAAAACGTAAGCGAGATTTGGTGGTTTCTGAACATCGTGCAAACGGTGCCAACAGCAAATCGCCATCAATAGTAACTCAAATCACCAGCATTTTACTATCAGATACAGATCCCAGGCTGAATAACGATTTCCACAGCTACCAGCAGCAGTGTGCGTTTGGGTAGTGATATAGCACACGGTAGGCAAAACGTAAGCGAGATTTGGTGGTTTCCGAACATCGTGCAAACGGTGCCAACAGCAAATGGCCATCAATAGTAACTCAAATCACCAGCATTTTACCATCAGATACAGATCCCAGGCTGAATAACGATTTTCACACCTACCAGCAGCAGTGTGCGTTGGGTAGTGATATAACACACGGTAGGCAAAACGTAAGCGAGATTTGGTGGTTTCTGAACACCGTGCAAACGGTGCCAACAGCAAATGGCCATCAATAGTAACTCAAATCACCAGCATTTTACCGTCAGATACAGATCCCAGGCTGAATAACGATTTCCACAGCTACCAGTAGCGGTGTGCGTTTGGGTAGTGGCATAGCACACGGTAGTCAAAACGCAAGCGGGATTTGGTGGTTTCTGAACACCGTGCAAACGGTGCCGGCAGCAAATGCACCATCAACAGTAACTCAAATCACCAGCATTTTACAGTCAGATACAGATCCCAGGCTGAATAACGATTTCCACAGCTACCAGCAGCGGTGTGCGTTTGGGTAGTAGCATAACACACGGTAGGCAAAACCTAAGCGAGATTTGGTGGTTTCTGAACATCGTGCAAACGGTGCCAACAACAAATGGCCATCAATAGTAACTCAAATCACCAGCATTTTACCATCAGATACAGATCCCAGGCTGAATAACGATTTCCACAGCTACCAGCAGCGGTGTGCGTTTGGGTAGTGATATAGCACACGGTAGGCAAAACGTAAGCGAGATTTGGTGGTTTCTGAACACCGTGCAAACGGTGCCAACAGCAAATGGCCATCAATAGTAACTCAATTCACCAGCATTTTACCGTCAGATACAGATCCCAGGCTGAATAACGATTTCCACAGCTACCAGCATCGGTGTGCATTTGGGCAGTGGCATAGCACAGGGTGGGCAAAACATATTTTCTTAATGTCATTCTATTATCTCGTGAAATTGTGAAGTGTTTGTTGGAAAAAATTGTTAATAACTTTTTTTTAAGACGCAAAATTCATAGTAATTAACGTAAGAAGTAAGTCCTTTGATCTTTTATTTTATACCCCTATGAACCCATGATATACATACAAAATTGTTGTTGTTGTTTGTGACTAGAGAATTCTAACAATTTTTATTAAATTTCTTATTTATGAACTCTGAGATACAAAGTTTTACTTATTGTAAACCATCATAGCATCTCTTTGCATTCTTGATCAAACTAGTTATTATAATTTTTGTCTCTTGTTGGAGGTGGTTGAAGGTGTATCTGTGCTGCATGCAAGAGGGATATTCTCAGCAATATATATAAATATGCTTTTTTAAAAATTTATCTGCCATTTTGGTGCTTAGTGCTTTAGACATTCTTATTCTACTTTTTCATCTTCTATCCAAATCCAAATCATATCGAATATCGCCAGCCATTTTGTTCATATTCCTTACGAGATAGGAAGACACACATCAGACAAACACACATTGGGCAAACACACATCGGAACGCACAATCAACGAATTCACATACGACTTCATTTAACGGTATTCGTAAAAATTGGGTGTTCTATGTTAAATTTTACGCTAAGTGACAGAGTGAAAAATAAAGATATAAGAAGCAAAGTGGAAGTATGTAAGCAGCTACAATGAAATTGGACAAAAACATGTAAATCAGATTCCCACAACACGATGGGCCCTAACAACGACAAAATTGACTCAAGTGATGGACAAAGAAAAAGAAGGAGACCATACCATAGCTGGGAAGCAGAAATAGCAGAAGCAGCAGGTCAGTCATTGCTGTTAGAGACGAGAAACAAGACTAAATGGAAACCTGATAATAATAAAGATCAGTATTCATAAGTAGCATTACTGTAATGTTTTTTTCCTGTACGAGTTCTTGCATGCAACTAAATTATATTTTGGGACTGTTTTGTATTGTCAAATACCACTAGAATAAGGTTTTTCACATGAATGAGATTTCATGTGTTGTACTAAATCGCATCTTCGTACTGTTCTATATTCACAAACAGAACAACAAAAGGATTTTTCGTTAGTATGTTTTCTCATATGTGAGAGTAATGAATCTTTGCGTATAGTTGTATATTCACAAACATTACAAGAATAAGGTTTTTCCCTTGTGTGAGTTTTCATATGTGAAACTAAATGACATTTTTGTGCTGCTTTGTATTCACAAACAGAACAACAAAAGGGCTTTTCGCCTGTATGAAACCTCATATGTGAGACTAATGAATGTTTGTGTATTGTTGTATATTCACAAACATTACAAGAATGAGGTTTTTCGCCTGTGTGAGTTTTTATATGTCTGACTAAATGACATTTTTGTGTTGTTCTGTATTTACAAACAGCACAAGAATAAGGCTTCTCGCCGGTATGAGATATCATGTGTGTAACTAAACCATATTTTTGTGCGGTTCTGTATTTACAAACAGAACAACAAAATGGTTTTTCGCCTGTATGAGATCTCATATGTACAGCTAAACTATTTTTACGGTTAGTTTTATAATCACAAACCAAACAAGAATACGGCTTTTCGCTTGAATGAGATTTCATATGTCTGACTAAATGATATTTTTGTGCTGTTCTGTATTTACAAATAGAACAAGAATAAGGCTTCTCACCGCTATGAGATTTCATATGTGAGACTAATGAATGCTTGTGGATTGTTGTATATTCACAAACACTACAAGAATAAGGTTTTTCCCCTGTGTGAGATTTCATATGTGAAACTAAATAACATTTTTGTGTTGTTCTGTATTTACAAACAGAACAACAAAAGGATTTCTCGCCTGTATGAGATCTCATATGTGAGACTAATGAATGTTTGTGTATTGTTGTATATTCACAAACCTGACAAGAATAAGGTTTTTCACCTGTATGAGATTTCATATGTTTTACTAAATCATTTCTTCGTGCCATTCTACATTCACAAACGGAACAACAAAAAGGTTTTTCGCCTGTATGTTTTCTCATATGATTTATTAAATCATGTCGTCGTGCCATTCTACATTCACAAACGGAACAACAAAAGGGCTTTTCGCCTGTATGTGTTCTCATATGCGAGACTAATGAATGTTTGCGTATTGCTGTATATTCACAAACATTACAAGAATAAGGTTTTTCCCCTGTGTGAGTTTTCATATGTGAAACTAAATGACATTTTTGTGCTGTTCTGTATTTACAAACAGAACAACAAAAGGGTTTTTCGCCTGTATGAGATCTCATATGTGAGACTAATGAATGTTTGTGTATTGTTGTATATTCACAAACCTTACAAGAATGAGGTTTTTCACCTGTGTGAGTTTTTATATGTCTGACTAAATGACATTTTTGTGCTGTTCTGTATTTACAAACACAACACGAATAAGGCTTTTCGCCGGTGTGAGATTTCATGTGTTGTAGTAAATTATACCTTCGTGCCGTTCTATATTCACAAACTGAACAACATAAAGGTTCTTCGCCTGTATGAGATTTCATATGCGAGACTAAACTATCTTTATGGACAGATTTATAATCACAAGCCAAAGATGAATAAGGTTTTTCGTCTGTATGAGTTTTCATATGTTTGACCAAATTTTCTTTGTGGACAGTTTTACATTCACTAACATAACAAGAATAAGGTTTTTCGCCCGTATGAGATATCATATGTGTGACTAAATTGTGTTTGTATAATGTTTTAAAGTCACAAAGAGAACAAGAATACATTATTGTGCCAATATGTGGCTTATGTGTAACCAAACTCTGTGCTGTTGAATTTTGAGCCATGTAGTTTTGGTCGTTAATATTCAACTCACATTTAATATCTATTTCCGAATTACTGATGTTACTGTTTTCAATGATTTCTTGTTTGATAGATAATTTCTTAACATCTTCATT